>QLOD02137344.1:0-20085 GCA_003260245.2 Sideroxylon spinosum | reverse complement strand
CAATAACTCTCTCCCATAATTTCATCGTATGGCTCATCAATTTAATCCCGCGGTAGTTTGCACAGTTCTGAATATCTTATTTATTCTTGTATATGGGTATAAGGATACTTTTCCTCCACGAATCAGGCATTTTCTTGCTCTTTAGCGCTACATTAAAAAACTAATAAAATTAAATATTTTATGAAAATAAAAAATTAATACTTATAAACAAAATTGTATTTACGAACGTAGTTTCAGTTTTCATTTTAGAAAATAAAGACAACAGAAAACAAAAAAATAGATAAACATAAACAGAAAAATGACACCGTTACCATACAGGCTCTATGTGGTTGAGTGTTTAAGAGCTGCATGAGTTGAGGTATGAAATTTCTAAACCCGTGACAAGGACAAGAATAATTAAAGCTGAGGAAGAGGAAGAAATCAAACAAAATAATAGAATAAAAAAAAAAAAAAAAGAAAGAGAAAAGACAAAAGAAAAACAGGCTCATCATCAATCTTAACTCATCAAGTTTGATAACGTAATACAATTAAAGCTTTTATATAACTCAACCCTAGATCAAAATAAAATCCTATAACTATGAGATACTAAAAATAAAAAAAACATAAAGAATTAAATAAAACCTAATCCTAATGAATTAGAATAAAATGAAATCTATTCTTAGTGATATTACATGGAATAAAAAGAGAGCTCTAACTTGCTGCGAAAGAATTCCAAAATTGGATGAAATTGTGGACAAACTTCATATGGATGATTAGATCCTAAGAGGCATGACAGTGAAGAGGCACAGAGTTTGTCTCAAGTCGGGACATTGCATTATCAGGAACTACGGTGATGAAAGATTTCTTGTTGATCTGGAGAATCACAAGTGGCCAATGATGCGAGGCACAACACCACCCAAATCAGAAACATGTTCTTGTAAATGGTCATCAATAGTTTCTCCCTCATTGATCTAAATCGACACTCTTTAGGTGACATATTGGTGCACGACACATCATCAATCAAATGACCTAAGTCATTTAAATCATTAAACTTTGAAGATCAAGCCTATAAACCAGCACTGCCAGATGGTCATTGGCTCTTTCACATGTTCATTAATGACCTTTTTTATGTTATTTTGCACTCACAGGATGCTGAATGGGAAAGAAACTAACACTGACTTAGGGTTCAAGCATGGTGTGTGGTTTGAAGATTGTTCGTTGTTTGTGATTGATCCGGTTAGATTTCTAGTGGCTCGTTCATACTCCAAGGCGATAGTGATAGCTTGATTAATGTTTTCTTTTTATTTTTTTTGGGGGGGGGGGATGGTGTAGATCTAGTGAGATTCAACTTTTTTGGAATTATACTAATCGTTAAGTATAGTGGGCTCACCGAAATTCGGTGAAGGGATGAGGATCAAGGCAATCTGGAACTAGAGAGAGAGAGAGGATGTTGGTAGCACTAATGGAGTGTGGATGATAAGTGATGGACCCTTTAGAGGAGGAGGGTTTACATAGGTGGATAGGATTAGTTCTTGGGTTGGAGTCAAGGCTCGGTATTCGTTAGGAGGACGTTTAGCCTCAGAACTAGCATGCCCTTGTAGGATAAGGTTTCTGACATGCATCAAAGTGAGTTTGACTCCAATTAAGGAGATGTGCTTGAGAAAGTAGTTCAAACCGTTGGGCCCATCACCATTCAAACCGTTGGGCCCATCACCATAGTTTTTCTTGTTTGTGGTGCCATTCTTATCAAACAAGGATTGCTAGCAGCAACGTAAGCATATCATGTTGGTACCAGAGCATGGTAGGTGAAAATGTACCAAGAGGACTTTTACTTGAACAACGGATGCAAGGAGAAATGATGGACCAACTTATCCGGCTAACTCAAGCAATTGAAAGAATAACGGTGCAGCAATTACCACAACAACATGAGCCTCAAGCACCATGAAGGGCTGTCCAAGATGATGAGGAAGAAGAGGACGAACCCAGAGGAGATTGTGTCATGGTAGAACAATTGAAGATTCCACCATTCAAAGGTACTAGCTTACCTGAAGAATACTTGGAATGGGTTCAAAGAGTTGAGAAGATCTTTGAATGGAACGACTACACTAAAGTTAGGAAGTGTAAGTTGGCTGCCATGGAGTTTACAGATTATGCACACTTGTGGTGGGAGAATTTGAAGGCTCAACGAAGGAGAGATGGTGAAGATGAGGTTACAAACTAGAGATTAATGAAACGTTTGCTGAGAAAGCGCTTGTTCTTGAGTATTATAAACAAGAGCTTTACATTAAACTTCAAATGCTGAGACAAGGTGGTATGTGTGTTAAAGATTACATTAAGGAGTTTGAGATGTTGATGATGAGGTGTGAACTACACTAGCCTCAAGAGCAAACCATCACGAGGTTTTTGGGAGGGCTGCAGAGAGAAATGGCAAATGCGGTGGAGTTACAACCATTTGCGTTCCTTGATGATGTAATTAAGCTAACAACAAAGGTTGAGAGACAGCAAAAACGTGGGGGCACAAGGATGAATGCGACTAGGCCAAATGTTCCAAAGACTACTAATGCACTAGCACCTACATGGAATACTCCTAATCGACTTGAAAGAAATGAGGCAAGTAACATTCCTGAAAGTTCAAGTTCGGCTAAAGGAAACGATTAAGTGGCTGAATCTCAACCACCATGGAGGTCTTGGGACATAAAATGCTTGGAGTCTCTTGGTTTGGGGCATATAACTTCCGAATGCCCTAACAAGCAGGTTATGGTACTTTGAGAGGCTCAAGATGAAGTTGAAAGTAAAGATGAAGTTGAATTAAAAGATGTGAAGTTGAGGATCACAATGTTGCCTTTGCTGATAATGGTGAGTGAGTTATTATTAGAACTTTGAATGTGCAAGTTGATACAAATGCTGAACAAAGGGAGAACATCTTTCATACTCGTACTATTAGCAGTAAAGTTTGTGGTGTGATAATTGATGGGGTTAGCTGTACTAATGTTGCATCTACTACTTTAGTGGATAAATTGAACTTGGCTACTGTTCCACATCCCAATCCCTATAAGTTACATTGGCTTAATGATAGTGGGGAGGTTTAGGTCACTAAATAAGTCCTTGTACCATTCTCAATTGGAAAGTCATATAGGGATGAGGCGTTGTGCGATGTTGTTCCAATGAATGGTAGTCATTTGTTGCTTCAGAGGCCATGGTAGTTTGATAGGAAAGCTATTCATGGTGGCTTCAAGAATACTTATGAGTTTGTGAAGGATAGGAAGAGTATTGTACTTGCACCACTTAGTCCACACCAGATTTGAGAGGATCAACTCCGGATGCAACGAAGAAAAGTGAATCTGAGAAGGGTATTACACTTACCTAGAGAGCTGATGTTGAACAAACACCAGATTCTTTGGGTATGGTTTTCATGGTGTGGGCTAAACCATTGGTGCAAGTTGGGGGTTTACCATACCATCACAGATTGGTCAACTACGTGAAGAATTTAGTGATATCTTTCCGGAGGAAATGCCCAAGTGGTTGCCACCTCTTAGAGGCATTGAGCATCGAATTGATTTGATGCTGGAGGCTGTCTTACCCAATAGACCAGCCTATTAGTGTAATCCTGAGGAGGCCAAGGAGATTCAAAGATAAGTTGGCAAGCTATTAGAGAAAGTATATGAGTTCTTGTTCGGTGCCTACTCTACTTGTGCCAAAGAAGGATGGGTCCATGAGGATGTGTGTGGACAGCTGTGCTATCAGCAAGATCATAGTTAAGTATCGCTATCCTATTCCTAGGTTTGATGATATGCTCGACGGATTACATGGTGCTGTTGTACTTTCAAATGTTGATCTAGAAAGTGGTTATCATCAAATTCGCATGAAAGAAGGAGATGAATGGAAAACCACTTTTAAGACAAAGCATGGCCTTTATGAATGACTGGTTATGTCATTTGGATTATCTAATGCCCTTAGTATGTTCATGAATTTAATGAATCATGTATTGCGCAAGTTCATTGGCAAGTTTGTTGTTGTTTACTTTGACGACATCCTAATTTATAGCAAGTCTTGTGATGAACATGTAGAACACGTTGGGGCTGTTTTTGAAATGTTAAGGGATTCAAAGTTGTATGGAAACTTGAAGAAGTGTTATTTCTGCCAAGATAAGGTTGTCTTTCTTGGGTATGTTGTTTCAAAACATGGTGTTGAGGTTGATGAAGAGAAGGTGAGTGCTATTCGGGAATGGCCTATTCCTACTTGTGTTGCGGATGTGTGGAGCTTTCATGGGTTGGCTTCCTTTTATTGAAGATTTGTGAAGAATTTTAGCTCCATTGTTGCACCTATGTCCGAATTCTTAAAGAAAAGAGGTATGTTTCATTGGGATGATGCTACGCAAGGGAGCTCTGATTTGATTAAAGAGAAGTTGTACTCAACACCTGTATTGGCTCTTCCTGATTTTTCCAGTACTTTTGAGATTGAATGTGATGCTTCAGGTGTGGATATCGGGCTCGTTTTGATGCAAGACAAAAAACTAATTGCTTACTTCATTGAGAAATTGGGTGGATCACGCTTGAACTATTCAACTTATGACAAGGAGTTCTATGCATTGATCCGCGCTGTAGAGAGTTGGTAGCATTATTCACTTCCAAAGGAGTTCATAATCCATACTGATTATGAATCATTGAAGCATTTCAAGGGACAAAGTAAGCTCAACCGAAGGCATGCAAAGTGGGCTGAATTCTTGGAGATTTTTCTTTATGCGATCAAGTACAAGAAAGGACAAGTTAATGTTGTGGCTGATGCACTTTCTTGAAGGTATTCCTTGATCTCTTTATTGAATGCTAAGCTGTTGGGATTTGAACAAATTAAGGATCAATATGTCGATGATTCCAATTTAGCATCTATATACTTGAAATGTGAAAATGAAGCTTTTCAAGAATTCTTCAACATGAAAGTTACTTGTTTATAATGGGCAGATTGTGTATTCCAGTTGGTTCCTTTCGTGAACTTTTGATTAGAGAAGCACATGGAAGTGGATTAGCTGGCCACTTTGGTGAGAAGAAGACTCTTGAATTGTTAAAAGAGCATTTCTATTGGCTGAGCATGATTAAGGATGTTCATTGTATTATGGAGAGTTGTGTTGTGTGCAAGAAAGCTAAGAGCAAAGGGAATGCTTATGGATTGTATATGCCACTTCCTATACCAAACCTGCCTTGGATGGACATTAGCATAGATTTTGTTATGGGGTTGCCTAGGATGCCAAGGGGCAAAGATTCGGTTATGGTTGTTGTTGATCGGTTTTCAGAAATGTCTCATTTTATAGCTTGCTATAAAACCGATGATGCTTCTCATGTTGCTGATTTGTTCTTTAGGGAGACTGTGTCTTCATGGTGTTCCGACAAGTATTGTTTTTGATCAAGATGCTAAGTTCTTAAGTTACTTTTGGAAGACATAGTGGAAGAAGCTTGGGACTAGATTGCTTTTTAGCACTGCTTACCCCCAAACCCATGGCCAAACGGAGGTAGTGAATCGTACCTTATCCTCTTTACTCCAAGCTATTGTTAACAAGCATTTGAAGAATTGGGATGAGTGTTTGTCGATTATGGAGGTTGTTTACAATAGAAGCGTACATAGTGCTACAACATTCTCCTTTTGAGGTTGTGTATGGCTTCAATCTTACATCACCTATTGATCTTGTTTCTATTCTTGTTCATGAGCGAATTTGTGTGGATGGAGCGAAGAAGGTTGAATTGATGAAAAGGTTGTATGAGCAAGTTCGGGAGAACATCGCTAGGAAGACGGCAACTTATGAGAATTTGGCAAACAAGCGTCGCAAACATGTACAATTTGAACCAGGTGATCTTGTTTGGCTGCATTTGTGGAAAGAGAGATTTCCTTGCAAAAGGAAGTCAAAAATGATGCCAAGGGTAGATGGACCATTTAGGGTGCTTGAGAAGATCAATAATAATGCTTCTATGATAGATTTGCCCGGTGAGTTTAATGTTTCGGCTTCTTTCAATGTGAAGGATCTTTCTCCTTATTTGGAAGACAATGCACATTTGGATGTAAGGACAAATCTTTTCCAACCTAGGGTTGATGATGTGCATCAAAGTGAGTTTGACTCCAATCAAGAAGATGAGTTTGAGAAAGTAGTTCAAACTGCTGGACCAATTACAAGAGCTAGGGCCAAGAAGCTATAAAGGGAACTTGAATTGCTTTTCTGAGAAAACACAGTCTACTCGGAAGCTTTAGAGACCAAGGAAGAAGGTTCAGAACTCTCACCAATCACTTTGCTCACTTGCTTGGAAGGAGAAAGGAAGGAGTAGAAAAGCTATTACGAATGCTCAGAACGTAAAAGCATAAGCCAGTTAGAACGTAATAGCATAAATTAGAAAGCTATTGCGGATGCTTGAATGTAACAGCATAAATCATTTATACTCTTGAGTTTTGGATGGAGAACATGAGAGAAAAAAGAAGAGTAGCTGTTAACGTAAGAGCATAACCTCTTTATAACATTAGGTTTTAGTTGCAGATTTCAAACAGCCTTAATTAATGTAGTTCTTGGAATTTGCCTTAGATATATTTACTTGGCTATTTTGGGACTTCTGTTGTCTGCAATCTCTTATCAATTCCTATGCTTGGAGGGATGTTCCAAGTTATATAACAACAAATCAGATGTATTTTGGAAGATAGTTTTGAATTAATGTTGAGGTGCATTTTGCATTTCTATCCTTGTTCTTATGTAAGCAATTTCAGATTGTTTAGTGGCAAACTAAACCAGATTCTTATCACTCTCCTCCCATTCTAGAGTGTGAAAAATCACCCTAGTTCTTGTTTGTGGCCCCATTCTTATCAAACAAGGATTGCTAGTTCTTCTTCTTTTCTTCTTTTATTCCATTACACTTAAACTAGCAGCAACCTGGGAACATCAGTTTCCCTCCAGAAATATCTCTCTGGACTGGTTGAGGGAACCTCAATGGTCTCTTGATTCTAGCTCCTAATCCGTTGGACTCCCGATGATCCCACATGAAAACATATCCATTAGAGGAGTTCTCAAATTTTGTTCCTAGTCCGAAGTAATAGGTGTCTTGTGGGTAGGATCTGTCGCGACCAACTTATCGCAGGATCCTACTGCGACCAGCTCGGAAGGTTGTTACAATACGACCATATCGCGGGAAAAGCGAAGTAATAGCCCTGGGTCTCATGGCTGTCACCCAGGTACCTATAGTTAAGAGTGGTGATGCCCTTAAATACAAGGTCTCGCCTAATGTCATCACGTAAGGCGTGCCTAAGTTTGTTAATAAGTTTGTCCTTATCTTCGAGTAGATAGTTGAAGTGAATCAATTTTGTTTCCCCTTCAGGTAACAATTTTCCTACGTAAGTCGGTCCCATTGGTCCCACAATTTATACTATGAGACAGAGGTAAATATTTTTTGTGAAGGCGACACTTCATCTATCTCAAGTTGTAATAAAAGGCTTAATGGTACCTTGCGATGTGATACTCCACACTCCTAATAAAGTTAAGCACCCATAACCAACTTTATTATGATATAATCATCTATTGTATCTGTGTGTTTTCCCATCCAGTCAAGGAATTGATCAATATCTTAATTATGTTTGATAAAATCCATTAGGATCTAGGTGGCCATCTAAATTAGGGGACTTTTTTTTTATGCGAATGTGCTTATGGGCTCGCTTTGTGACTTTTGTAGGAAAAGCAATCTTTGGATAGTGGTAGTGCTCCCTATCATGACTTCCAAACTCTTAATCGCGCCCATGGTACGTTCGTCTATCACTCGTATCGTGGTGGCCCTAGTTATAGGTACTGAATAAGGTCACTAGGCTAATCAATCAAGAAAAGTGTTTTGAAGAAGCTTTGGAAGTGCTGGAGATGGTCATAAGTGTCCTAATCTCCCAAAAATTTGGTGTAAAAGTATCTTTTGAAAGTGTGTAGTTTCCTAGGTTGTTTCAGAAGTGTCGTGGGCTATTAGAAGTGTCTTTGAGTTTTTGGGGCTTCACCGGAGTTCAATTCTTGTTGGAAAAAAGTAGAATAGTGTCATTAAAAGGTGGTAAGCCTACGGTGGGTTGAGATATGTGTTTATGTTATGGAGGGTGGTAAGAGTAGATCTCCAGAGTGGAGAGACTGAAGGCGTGTGGCAATGTGTCAGGTGTTTTTGGGTTTCGTGTTGGTTGTTGCAACTTCATTGATGGCTGGCGATGCTTTTGTTGGGTTTAGTTGTTGTTATAGGTGGTATGCAACTATGGTTTCTGATCATTGTTGGTGTTTCGGGTTTGGACAAGGGTTGGGTTTGTCAAATAGATAGGTTTATGAACTACGACCTGGTGTTGGGTGCCTTTCTTTTGTTGTTGTCTATAGCCTACGAGAGTTAAGAGTGTGTCGATTATTGACTTGGTGGCCTTGTGGAGGTCGGTGACGGCTGATGGGTTATTTGGTGGTGGCGTCAGTCACCTATTGGTGCTTTGGGCTTGTGATGGTTGGTTGCTTTAGGCAAGGAGTGATCGTTGATGGGTGAGGTGTTATCATCGATTGTTTTGTTAAGGTTGAGTTGCAAGGATTGGAAGCTTGGTTGATTGTAGAGGGTTGATTGTACAAGGCTTATGATAAAGGAATGTGAGTGAACAGTGCTTAAGATTCAATGTTAGGGCTCCAAATTTTGGTTTTAACTTTGATTACCAACGAGTTTGGCTATGATGTCAAAGTTGATGTAGGACAACTTTGATAAACCGGTTTACCCATCGGCTTCATGGTTCGATTGCTGACTTAAGCAGGATGTGTTTGCGGGGTAGTGTACATCTCCCCGGTTTATTTAGTGGCTACGCGGTTCGTTGAGAGCTGCAATAAACAGATGTGAGTTTTAGGTTATCCAAAAAGAAAAAAAAAAGTTGATGTAGGACAAGAAAAATTAAATCCAAATAAGAAGAGAGAGAGGAGAAACACAGGTACCTAATTTATCAATATCAATACTCTCAATTAATCAAGTTAAATAATCCAATACAATTAAAGCCATTATATAGGCTTATCCCTGAATCAAAATAAAATCCCATAAATATGAGATACCAAAATAAAACCCTAGCAGAAGAAATAAAATAAAAAATTTAATCCTAATGAAATGGAATAAAATAAAATCTAATCCTAGTGATATGACATGAAATAAAAATAAAATCTTTAATATTCAATTTCACATCACTTATTGTTTGAGTAAATGTGAGAATATCCAACCAAATAAAATGTAAAGATGATATATGGTCCAGCAAAACGTTTGTTTGAACTATTTTTTTATGAGGATATTATGTATATTTTGATAGGTAAATGCTGTTTATTGGGGGGGGGGGGAAGGAGGATTGGGATGACTTGGTACTCTTTGAATTTTGATCGAGGCGTGGTTGCCTTTTTAGCTTGAGCTAACTCCTCTCCTAATTTCAGTCCTTCAGATAGGATATTATATTAATGTTCTTTGTTTGGGATCAAGTCAACAATGGTCTTCAAAAAGTATCCCATGTGAGCCTTTTTTTTTCCTTTGGTGGACAAAAATTGGTGTTCTTCCTACAATTATCTTATATTTTGGCTTCCTGTTTAAAAGCCAAGGAGAAAGGTAAAATTAGCTGGCTGTTTTCTGGGTGTCCAGGACATTTAGGTCTCTTTTCCTGGTGGGGGTCAAATGCATGGCTTAATTCTATTTTGGCTGTCAATGAAGGTGGTTGCTTGGTTCTTGAGGTCTCCAGTTAATGCTTACGGGTCAAGAAGGCATCCCAAAAGGTGCCGGACAGTTCCAGACTCATTGGTGCCTTTCTTGCTGTCTCTTGCTAAGATGAGCTTCCATCTTTTCGGCGTAGGGCTTAATGGCAGAGACGAAGCTTAGGAGAGGTGCTGTTGTAGAAGATATCACGGTGTTGATGGCCTGATTTCTCTTCTTTTCTTGTTTGTTGAAGGATTTGCGGTTCCTCTGTCGAGGACATGAGGAAGAACTTGACTCCCCAGACATGGTTTGCAGACTGAGGCTGCTGCGCGATGAAGATTGTAGGATCTAAAGTTTGGTTGAGGATGCTTGGAGATGGAAGCTTGCATCTTGTCTAGGCTACTGAAATGCAGACCTTGGAACACCCATTTGTGCTACTGGGTAACATGGCTGTCTAAGCTGCTGTAGTCATGGAGATGGCAGTTAGTGGAACTGACCGGTGCTGTGGAGTGCCAGTGGTGGGGGCTTTGTGATGGAGACTTCCTTTGGAAGGTGACAATGACATCACCGATGATGTCAGATGTGATTCGGCAGCGGGAAGATGAGGAGATGAGTGGTTTTTTCAATTTTTGAAACCAACTTTCCTCCTGGTGGTTTTAATTCAAATTGATTGGGCTGTGAAGCATATGTTTTTATATGGCCGGTTTATATGTCCTGTTGGGCCTTCATGTTTTTTGGGTTTAAATGAGTAACCTTGGGCATATTATATATTATTTGGGTGTCTGTTGTGTCCAATATATTCTTCGTTGGGCTTATATATATTAGGTGTATTAATTGGCCCAAAAGAATTTTATATGCTAATCAATTAAATGGACTGTCTCTTGTGTATACTAACCTATCTACTTGGGTTGTAATTGAAAAATTAATTAGTGGATTAGGTTAGTTGTTCCCTAACTTAGGTTAGAGTAGTGGGGTTGCCTCTGTGGGTGTGTCCTCCATTTTTGGGAGCATTGTGCACAATGTAACATTTATATTTTTTTGTAATAAAATAAAATGCTTACCTACCCGGGGGGGGGGATTAACTTTGTGATTTTACCATGTTTAAGAAGACAATAGTTTTATACTTCAATCTCTTCTTAGCTAGCCACTCTCATCGTTTCAATTGTATTCACAAAATTCACCTATGGCTTTCTTCATTCAGTTGCTTCAGTGATCACTTGAATTACAAATTATCAAAAGCAGAGGTGGAGAATCTATCTAAAAGGAAATGGAAATACAATTGGGAGGTGCCTGCTTTTGACATGTCGAATTGCAAGTGGAGTGGGACAGGAGACTGTTTTCTAAAGGTACAGGCACATTTATCTTTGTTATGCTTTTCATGATACATCATGTGTTCTCTAGTGATTCTTGTCTTACCATTTATCTTGGTTACAGTAATTGAATTTAGTTAAAAACTGTTTCACATGAAAATTTTGAGAAAGCATCTTGGTCTTTCACATTTCTTTTGTATGATATGGCTGCCTAGTCTTATCAATTCTTGGCATGCTGCTAAATGTGGTGGTTTGAGATTGAGGAAATGGGGAAAGAAGTAAAGGTAAGAGATGATGTTGCTAGTGAGAAGAAAGAGGGAATATAAACGCAGAATAGTGAAACTTCAGAAATGAGCGTACTTTAAGGGCTTATTTGGACCTTGGATGGTTGAGTTTTAATGATGTAGTGTCTTACATTATGCCTACTTTTAAGTCATTATGCTGCTTTTCTGTTAAATATCCTCTTTTAGGATAATTATTTTGTTGCCTTCTAAATTGGCTGGAAGTGGGATGCAGTGATCATTGTGGATCTTTGTTTGGGTTATTTGTATGGTTGTAGAAGTAAAAACTGTAAGTTGCTAATCTGGAGACATAGTTGTTTGTATCAAAATTGACGCATTTAGAAATCGTTTTGTAAGCTTTGTAATGGTCTCAATTCAGCAGAGAAGAAGTCAAAGAATATTGTAGCAGTTCTGAAGCTTACTTTTGTTTTGGGTGGTTTGTCTAACCATCCAAGGTCCAAATAAGCCTGTGGGAATTGGGGTGTGTTTCTAGATTCTTCTTCTTCTTCTTAATTTTTTGTTACATTTTCAAGTTTCAAAATTCCTTAACTAAGTCTCATATGGCAATTCTTATTTTTGTATCGATCTTTACTAGCATAATTCATTCTTCCTTCAGCCCTTTTACCTTAGCCTTAAAAAATGAACCAAAATGACACCTAAATTTCACTATACCAGATCAGTCCCAAAATTGTCTCTCCTAATTAAATGTACCACTGCTCATTACAGTGGCAGGGATGCTTTCCCTCACCTTTCTCTATGTGAGTTCATTGGATTAGTATATCAACCCTTAGCATTTTCTTTCTGACGAAAGTATTGGAATCTTGAATGGACTCAAGGTGACTTCAAACAATGAGTTTTTAGAGCATGTAATGGAGAGTGCCATTGGAAACTCTGGGTTCGCATGACATTGGAATCCTAAGGCACCATTGTGAACACTGCATTTGAAATTGTTGAGATTATGAAATAATAATATAACAATACAAGGCAAGTAATAAGGAGTGCCGTTGGAAACTCTGGTTCGCATGACATTGATCCTCTCTCTATTGGTTAGTGCTTTTAGCTGAAGTGATGAATTCTATGATAACAAGAACTATAAATTAATATTTCGATATCTGCTTTTTCTCCTCCCTTCAATTTAATGCACAGCAGGAATTTGACTAGTCATTTATTCCATTTGGTTGATCTAATGCTTGGTTAACTCTTTTATCTATGTCCGCACTAATACCTAATCAATAACTAGTCTGGATGGCTATTTTAGGTTCCATTGGATGCGTCCTTTCACTAGTGTTCTGAGCTGGATCATAAATGGGTTTCCATTGGATGCCTCCTTTCACTAGTGTTCTTAGCTGGATCATAAATGGGTTATCTCCTCTCTAATGATCTTTCTAAAGGTAGAACTATCGCGAGCAGCCAAAACTTTGACACATGTCTTCCAATTAAGCTTCATATGCAAGCCCAAAAAAAATATCAGGCACCCATTATTTGGTCTATGCATTAATTTGGTGGATAATTTGTAGGTCGTTGGATTGTCCTTGTCAACTTGTAGTTGAGGCATAATATCACACTTGGGTGATATTTTTAGTTTTTATTGAGTCCTTAAGTAATGGATATGGTTGAGGTGGGCAATATTAGAGCACTCTTGGTTGGGTTAATAGGGCAAAACGATGAACCCTATGCAAATCGCCTCGTGTGAGGTGAGAACCAAAATGCTAACTATTGAAATAAAAGCTAGGAGTATTTCTAGTAATTGTCATTAAACGTTTAGAGGTAGAAGTCAAGTTTCTAGTTTGTTGATTGTCTTCAACTACGAAGCATGGATATGAATATAGGGATATAGACATGAAACGGGTATACTGTGATGTTGAAAACATAAAGCTACATAAATGAAAGGGATACAAAAAAAAAAAAAAAAAAAAAGAACATAATTTTTACTGGTTATATATGTCAATTTAGCATCTACAAAAAAAAAAAAAAAAACCAATTCAATAATTAAATGCATAATTTAAATAATATATTTCAGAATACGAGACAACAAACTTTATGATCTTAGGGGTTTCAACTATTTACATTTAGGCTTATTTTGTAGATGGCAAAAGTATTGTAGAAGCTCGAGGAACAGGTCTGAGTTAAATAGGGGCAACGGCTGGCTTATGATGCAGATATCCCTCTTGAATCTAAGGTCTCCTCCATAATGGCATGGCCCCTCCCAATTACATGGGAGTTTCAGGAAATCACAAGTGATACCAGGTTCAACTCTCCATAGCCTTCTAAATCCCTTGAATATACCTCCTCATCCACATGGAATGCTATAAGACAATATCACAATCCAGTCACCTGGTACAAACTGGTTTCTTTCCCCAAGAATATACCGAGAGACAGCTTCATAAATGGATGGCTATCAAACAAAGGCTCAGCACTAAGGATAAGCTTCGCAAATGAGGAATCACAACAAATGTTACATGTGACTTGTGTAGGCAATAAGATGAGACCCATGACCACCTCTTCTTTGCATGCTCCTTCTCTCGGCAAGTAAGGAATTCTATTCTCTAACTTTGCAACATCGCAAAACCCAATCAAAGATGGGCAGAAGAGATCTCCTCGGCAGCTGGGAAGTTTAGTAAAAAGTCATTCACTAATACCATAAAAAAGCTAGCATGGTTTGTTATAGTGTACAACCTATGGCTGGAAAGAAATGCCCGAGCTTTTAAAGAAATTTTGACTTTAGTAGATGGAGTAGTTCAGAAGATCAAATGTGAAGTTAGATCCAAGGCCGCCCAATGCACTGATGCACAATTGACAGTAACTACTATAGACACTTTTAACAACTGGGGATCCCTCTCTTTTGTATAGCTAATAGATATAGAACTTAAATTCTCTTGTATATTGGGGGTATGTCCCTTGGATTATGTAATTTATTCTCCCTTTAATCCAAATTCTTACCTATCCAAAAAAAAAAAAAAAAAAAAGAAAAAAGGTCTGAGTTAGTCTTGCTAGAGATGTGCTACTGGTGGAGACCAATTGGAGCTGAAGAGAGTGAATAAGCAAATGTCGAGATAGGAAGGAGTGTTGCACAAAATGTACTTTTAAGTAATTGTCCCATAATAGACCATGATTAAAGGGGGGGTCTGATGTCAATGAGCTACTCTGGAGATTTGCTTAGTTCGTTAGGAAGCTTGGATTTGAAGATAAGTTGTCGGGATTTGGAATAAACAATGTTGGGTGAAACAAAAGGAAGTACAACTAGTCGGAGCAAGTTCCTTGTGGATTTCGGGATAGGGTTTTTTTCACTTGGACAATCTTTTCTCAGAGGTTCTTTCCTTTAACTCAGGATCTCTCTCTCTTTAATAAAGGAAAGTCTTCTGTTGTTTTTTAATGCCCCAAGGATGCTTGGAGACCAAGCAAGGCTAGTCCATCTGCCAAGTGTTCCTTTAAGATTATTGATTGGCCTTTTGCCACTTGTCCAAGGACCACAGATAAGGAGATGCTCTTAAAAGATTTTGCTAGGTCATTGCCATAATCCAACATCATCGTGAATTCTTTAGAGCATACTTATAGAGTGGCGAACCTTCCTTATAGGCTTGTGGAATAATCCAATAATGTTGCGGATTCTTTGGAGCATGGTTTAACAATGGCAAATCTATCTTCTTAGCCACCACACTGCGTGTGACCCAAATCCTAATTAGATGTGTTAGGTCATACTTGATCTGTATATTACTACTCCATCGACCTAGCCAATTGCTATAGCTGGTTTTTGTAGTGTTGTCTCTTTCTATCAATTTTATCATTTTGCTCCTTTGTTCCCTTTATATCAAATTTCTATAATCTAAAAGGATGGTTCAGTGCACAAGATGGGGCAATGTATGCTATCTTACCTCCAGTAACTAGAATATTTTGGATTATTGAATCCATGACATCCAAGTTGCAAAGGAACAACTTTAATATTCCGCCAAGGTTCACGCCTATCTAATTTCTATAATTCATGAGACTAAAATCAGTGTACTTTTTAGTCCATCACATGTTTTGTAAAAAGTTTCATTAAAGCTGCACTACATCAGCTATTATGGAAATTCATTTGGAAAGAAGAATGCTACAGCTTTTCAATGTCAATTTTTGATTTTAGAATGTTACGACTTCCATTGTAAATTGGCAACTTGGTTTCCTGCTTACTCTGTATTTGTAATTAATTGAACCAGATTTTCCCTTTTTATTATTGTAAAACTGCACGCACAATTATCTCATTTAATGGTTGTCAATTTTCAGGATGTTGACCTGCATTCAAGCTATTGTCTTGAGCTAAAGTTATATAAGCATTGGCTGGATATCTTCAAGACATCTGGAGGCAATGGTTTTCATGCATGCAAACAGAGATATTTCTTCTTCCTTTGTAAGTGAAGACGATTAAGATGTCATCAATTAAATGAAATCTGTTTTGCTGCAATGGCTGTGCCTTATTTTGGTAGCTCATTTTATCTTTGCCTACTGTTTTGGGGGAACTGTGTAATCTTCTTTTCACTTAGGCTGGGGATTATCTTTTGTAGCTGGGATTTACTTGTAGTATCAATTAATACTATATCTATATCTGTTACTTTCTTTGTTGCTTAGTACTTACAATGTCATCTATTATTTGAAAGATTTCTTAAAACCTACAGTAGACCAAAATGTTGAACTTGAATTATAAACTGGAATTGTAATATTTGAGAGATTGCTTGCAATGTCTCATCTATTGCTTGGATCTTTCTATTTATATCTGAGCATTAAGGTTGGAACATCTGAGTTTGGAACTTCAAAAACCTTGAAGGCAGAATTAGGAAAAAAATAAATTAGGTTTCCTTGTGTATTGTGGAGACAGAGGGGATGCCCACCTATTTCTAAAGATTTTGAACTATTAGCCTCAGTCAGTTGCAATTGTGGGGGTAGTCGTAAGTGTGTTATATGAAGTGGGAAATAGATGAATCTTTTACACTAATTTTGAGAAAATGAATGCTTTTAATTACTTCCAGTGGAAAGTATGAATCTTCTTGATTTATTAAGAATATATAAGGCAGAAAAGCTGAAAGACAAAATTCAAACTTGGATAATGTTGGAGTGGATAATTATTCAAAATAGTTAATATATGCTTATTACCCTCATGTCTTATTCTTCTAGTTTATATTATCTTTGCAAATTATTTCATGGGAATTCTTTGTCTTGGTTTTGTTATTTTTGAAATGGGATCTGTATTTCACCCCTAGGAAGCTGGGCCTTTATTTTGATGTTTTATGGAAAAATATAGAAGATTTGGGAAAACTAGACTCTCGGACCCCATAACTAGGAGCCTAGGCATCTGTATATATTAGAAGAAATCTTGAACAAATTAGGTAAGGAATAACAAATCCTATACGAAGTAGGAATGGAAATCAAATCCTATATTATCCGGGAAAGGAAATCAAACCCTATTCTAGGAACAAAAAGAAATAATAGACAACCTAAATATCTATACCAATTATATTTATTATTTCCAAACAATCCTTTTTGAATTTTGTAGCTAGTCTCAAACCCTATTCTAGGAACGAAAAGAAATAATAGACAACCTAAATATCTATACCAATTATATTTATTATTTCCAAACACTCCTTTTTGAATTTTGTAGATATTCGACTCGGTCCAAGCTCTATTGCATAGTTCGACTCGGTCCAAGCTTTGTTGTACAAGTTCGACTTGATTGAATTGTGAATGGTCGGCCAAACAGGTGGGTTGACGCTTTGGCCAATCTCGTTTGTTTACAACTATGGTCGATCAGTCACAATTTTGGTCAAACATGCACATTTATGGTCAACCAGTTAGTATTATGGCCGAATAGTTGCAGTTACAATCGAATAACCTATGATCACGAATAAGCCCTATCTGAACTGGACGTGTGGCGAGCATCACATCATCATTGCTTTAGCACAACTATAGTGGCGAACATGGGAGAGGATGGTTTTGCCTTGCTCCCTACTTTTATACCCACGATTCAGCCTTGTTCCCCACCACTAGACGTGATTTGACCACTTGGGGTGGTGGTCGTGTGCCTATCCACAGGCATGTATAAACCAAAGGACCTAAATGGAAAAAGGTTACACACTATTTTATACTCGATCCTCTGCCATTTTGTTTATTGTTACTCTAAAATAGACTAACTTTAATTGTTGGAGGGCATTCAACCATATCCCAACTGGTTGACAATACTTTTAGGTGTTCGAACAAAAGAGGCAAAGCGTACCTACATTTTAGAGAGGCAGTCAACACCACAAATCCATATTCCCTTTAATGTGTTGATTGGATGATGCACAGCTTGGGTAGTCCATACTTTTTTGACACTACAAACCCTATTGGAATAAGCTAGACTTGATATGAAATGGGATTGGAATAACTTGTGAATAAGAGTCGATCTCAAAAAATCACACATTTGAGATTTAATGAATAGGAATAGAGAGGATATAGCACTGAATGTGAAAAACTTGATGGATGAACAAAATGGAGGAATCATAGGACTTGCGGGATTGGATGATAGATGCGCTGTTGGGAGAACTTGAGTGGGCTTTATGCGTTGTTGAGGAATCCGTGTTTGGAAAGGTTTTCGATGACTTGACGATTAGGGTTGCCGGCTTGTACAATCTATTTGGTGGTGGTGTTTGGTCAAAAAGACTAAGACTGAAGATGGGTTAAGATGTTCACCTTCAAAATAAACTTTTTGAGTGACTTAGGGTTACAACTATAACTATGCGACTACTATAGTGACAGGGAGTGGATTATAGAAGTCGTTGGAGATTGATGAAGGCCTTAGAGTGGTTGTCGAGATATGACGTTGTCGGAGCAGTGACACAAACTTGATTTTGTCTTAGGTTGAGCTTTTTTGACAACTGAAATACAAGGAGTTACAATAGAAGGGTTATCGACAAGATGTGAGGCCTCTGGTGAAGGTGTTTGGATGCGATGACAATTGTAGATTACAAAATTAGTGATGTGGTGTGATTTTGGAATTCTCTCTCCCACTTTTTCCTAATCTACTTTAGGGTTTTGCCGATTTGGACTAGGATAACAAGATAAGGGTCCGATGAGCAGTAGTAAGTTGCCGACCAATTGGTGAAGCCAAATTGAATGGAAGAACTCACAAATGTGTCGTTTGCTCCGATACCTTGTGCAAATATATATGATTTGGGAGAAATGGACTCTCGGGACTAACTGGGAGCCTAGGCATCCAAATATTTATTATTTCTAATCATTATTGTATGTTAAAACATCCAACTTGAAACTAAGTGACAATGAGTGGAGTACTTGTTTAAAAAGTTTGATATTCTTTTTTTACTTTAAATATATTCTAACATGTCCCCTCGCATGCAACCACCACTTGCATGTGGACGGACAACGGGTGCATCAAGTACAAGATGGTGTGTAATTGAGAAGCTTGCAAGCGCAAGATGATAAGTGGGATGAGTCCTTCCAAAACAAACCCTTTAGAAGCTTTCACCCAATGCATGCTGCAGCCAGGTTCTTCTACAACCCGTTCACCAAGAATACTAATTCGCTAGCTCATGCATGGGGAGAAGTCATCATTTGTAAAGACGCATTCGCTTGAATTTTTGGCTAAAGTCATCGTTCTTAGATAGGTTCAAGGAATATAAAAATAATTAATTTATTGAAAGTAATTATAAAATAACTAAAAGTCATGCTGAATATGTCATTACTACTGGCCACTTTAAAGTGATCTTAAGCAATGGAAACTTTAAAGCCGTCTTGGGCAGTGACGGCTTTAATTAGAAGTCATGCCAAAATAAAACTCATGCTGAAATTGTCATTAGGAACGACATCTTTAAGTGAATTATTTTTGGACTAAATCTGTCCTAAAAAGCGTATTCAACTTAAAGTCATTTAAATAAATGACGCCTTCACCTATTACATATCTCCCTTTGCCAGATCTTCATCATTTCAGTTGTCACTCAGTTTACCATTCAAAAACCATGAAATCGAAAGCTTGCTTTTCCACATTGTACCCATTTTTATTTATTTTTTGAAAGGTCTTTTCCATATCTAACTAATACAACATTGTAATCTATACACTGTTTTTAGATGTCAATATGAAAAACAGGAGGAACTTCATTAAAGAATTCATGGTGACACTAAATCAAACTGAAAATCTTGTGTTTAAACACCTTCAAATTATTTCTTTGATAAACCCACATCGTCATCACGAAAATAATAATTCTCAACTGTGCACCCCAGCAAATTGCTATTCAGCAACATAATTCTTGTAATGCCGTCTCATCATGTTAGGCAATTCAAGCAGCAAAATCATTTTAAGGTAACAAGATTAAAAAAGCTTTAAATTAGAACTCTAGTTGTATAAGTACTCAAGTGATTGAATCGAGATTTGGGAATAATCAAGCATTGCCAACAAATTAGCATGATCCACTAAAAATTTCTAATATGCATGCTCACATCACATCCACGAGTTTGATTAGCTCACATACAAAGCTCTACCATCATCACCATCGTCAACCTTGCCAGCACCATCACTAGCACTAGAACTACTGCTCCTCTCAACACCCCGTGCACCGTTGACTTAGACAAATCCACCCACAAGTCCAACAAAGATGTCTAGGTAAGGTTTTTGAGTTTCTTTAAAAACCCTAACCTGTTCCTGAATTCTCAATTCGTGGGGTTTTTCTTCAAATATAATGCCACCTAGAGCATCTCCTTTTGTTAATTCGGGAGAATTCATCATTAGTAATGATGATTTCTGTTAATGTATAGCATTAATATATGAGAAGTTTAATGTATAGCATTAATGTATAGGATGAACCTAGACTACTAGGA
>QLOD02137291.1:0-20113 GCA_003260245.2 Sideroxylon spinosum | reverse complement strand
ATTGAAGGTAGACCAATCAATGCAAAATCAGAGTCTTCATCTTCACTTTTGGCTACACATGCATCAGAAACTGCCTTATCCATATCTTTCTTCTTTAACTTTAGATAATCTTTCTTCTAATGGCCTTT
Source organism: Sideroxylon spinosum (assembly GCA_003260245.2). Taxonomy (NCBI): domain Eukaryota; kingdom Viridiplantae; phylum Streptophyta; class Magnoliopsida; order Ericales; family Sapotaceae; genus Sideroxylon; species Sideroxylon spinosum. Next base: position 19,985 of record QLOD02137291.1, on the reverse strand, counting down.
CTCGTGACAAAAAGCACATTCATCTTTAGCAGGTCTTCCTCTTGACTTAGATCTACCCCTTTGACTAGACTTACGATTCTGAGATCGTCCTCTAACAGCATATGCCTCTCCTGTATTGTATCAATGCTCCTTTTGATCTTTCTTCCTAATTTCAGTATTGTACAAAGAATTGTATACTTCATCAAATATCACCTTATCCTTACCACGTAGGAGGGTAGTGACAAGGTGATCATACTCTTCAAGAAGGGAGGCTAACAATAACAAAGCCTGATCCTCATCTTCAACAGTCTCATCCAAATTTAGCAAATCTGATATTAATTTATTAAAAGCAGCAATATGATCATTGATAGAGGTACCTGGCTGGTACTGGAAGTGAAACAATTTTTTCTTCAAATAAAGCCTATTCTCACAAATTTTCTTCATGAACTTATTCTCCAACTTATTCCACATCTTGCTTGCAGACGTCTCTTTCATGAAAGGATACTTATGTTCCCTACTGAGACAAGATTGAATAGTTCCACATGCTTGGTGATTGATTCTTTCCCAATCTTTATCATTCAACTTCTCTGGCTTCTTTGTTTTCAAAGTAACATCTAACTCCTATTGATAAAGAAGATCCAACACCTCACATTGCCAAATGCCAAAATTGTTACAGCCATCGAACTTTTTAATTTCATATTTTGCATTAGTCATAGTAACCTTAGCTGGTGCAGACGATGAAGCTTCTACCATTTTTCCAACAATTTTACACGCCAAAGTTGAACCTCAAGTTTTGTGGCAGTACACCAAGAAAATTCTTAGGAAATATTGGAGGGGTCACAACGGTCCCACTTAAAACCCAACCTCCTTAGATAAAAATTTCCTAGACATGCACATACACACTAAATACTGATTCAACAACCTTCGCTCTGATACCAATTATTGCGAAAGCGAGTGTTTAACCCATACAATATAGCATCCAGAATAATGTTACACAATAGGAAACAAAATACCAAATAGGAAATAATAGCAGCAAATAAAACAAATAATGCAAAGAAAATAAAAGACACAAAATTTTAATGAGGTTCGGTAAATATTACTTACGTCCTCGGGTATTGAAAAACCAATCCACTATCACCAAGCTTACAAATACTTGGATAATTAAAACCAAGCCCAAAGGTCTTATTTTATAAGATCACTAGGTAGTATCTTCTAGTCTCCACTTTCAATGTGGGACAAAATTCATATTTATGAGCTCATTACATTATGTTTCCTATTCTATATTTTTGACGTGGGATTTATAGCCACACATAACAAAAACACGTTCAAATTTGGCACTTGAACAGTGATACAAAAAACGAATAGCCAGCTCCAGGGACTAGTTGCAAGGTGTTGGCTGAAATAGACCCCGTGTGATCACGTATAATTGAACCAAACCTTGGTCCTGAACCCTGTATGATCGTGTAAGATGAAAAATTTGGAATACGGACCAAAATCAAATCATATTTGGAAGAAAGATGGATGTTAACGAAGTTACTTAGTTTCATAAAACCGAAAAGAAAAAGAAAAGCATGAAGTGACTATTACATATCCTTAGTAGCCTCAGTTAAAATATGAGAATGATATTTTTGCCTTTGAAGAAGCTCGACGAAAAGCCAGTAGCTTCTTGTTTATAGCTGTGCTCTTCTCATCATGATTACCTATTCCAATTGTTCTGACGTCGGTATCAACTAGAACTTTTGCAATCGTCTTTGGACATGCTGTTTGACAGGCCACATAAAGAGCTATGCACACCTTAACAACTGAAAGGAGAAACATCCAGTTTTATTAACAGATAACCGTTTTGGATAAAAAGATATTGAACCACCGACTAAACTATATGAGTATGATGAAATTCACAAAAAACAAGGGACGGGGCTAATTGGCACAATAACAAAGGGATAAAAGAAAAACATACACAATGATAAAAAAATGCAGTTGCATTAAAGAATCCTCTAAGTACCTCAATAGCACCGAAACTATGATCAATTCTCCTCACTAGAAGAGATTCTATGAAGCAAAAGAAGACACTGGAAATAAATAAATCTTCTCTTAATTAACAACCTTTACCATTTCTGCCTCGTGTAGAGACGTCTTGAGACTTGAAGTCAGAAGAGTGATCTCACACTCATGAATACCAGAACAAGGTGTATTTTCACATGCTTAAGATTATGAGCAGAAACTAGAGTTTTCAGGAAGGACAAGTTACAACCATGTATTTCTAAATCTGTCAAAGTAAAATTGAAACAACCAAATTTTTCCGGATGGAATGGACTGCATTTGTATAAGCACAGAGACTCCAAAGCTTGACAACATGAGATGAGATTTCGTGTTTAGTCATTATTGGTAAAAAAACATAAAACATAAGATCCATCTCCTCGAGATTAGGAAGCTTGATAGATTTTGGCTCTGTCAAAGTAAGATTGAAACAAACAAATTTCCCAGGTGGAATAGACTGCATTTGTATAAGCACAGAGACTCTAAAGCTTGACAGGTTGAGATGAGTTTTCGTGTTTAGTCATCATTGGTAAAAAACATAAAACATAAGATCCATCTACTCAAGATTAGGAAGCTCGATAGATTTTGGCAATTTGAGAACACAACACATCACTGCCAAGTGCAACTTCTTTAATGATTTGGAGGTGAAGAGACAAGGAGGAAGCTTTTGTGTTTCCGAAATTTGAACTTGGAGGACAAGATTCTCAACATTCCTCCCCACTGCAATGGTGGTCCATTCATGGTTGACACGAGTGTCACTCATTTCCAAAAACCCAAAATATGAGCTTGAAGCTTTTAATGTTTGAATCATCATGATGGGAAATCATTTGGTCAATTAATTCCACAAAACATTCTGGTTTCCTCTCCCCATTAGGGAAATGGGGAAATAAAAAAATCATATTAGGAAGGGAATAGCGTACGCAAGTCCATTTTCTGGAATATAATAGTTCTATCTTGCACTGGAAGTTTGGAGACAATGTGTCCACAGATCCCCTCTGGTAAGCTACTTAATCTATCTCCAGATTCAAAAGTGGGACATTCCTTTGAAGAGATTCCAATTGTTGTTTTGCCTCCAGGGACAAGTCCATCATCCCAACTCATTCGCTACTTCGGCAACCAAAGATTTGAAAAAATAAATGAAGAAAAGTAAGAGTGATGCTAAAACACCTTTAACAACCTAACTCAGTCCTGACTACTTGAATCCGAGCCACAAGTACGAAACGCTCTTTGGAGGGCAAACCATAATGAGGTTTTTAATCTAATTTTATTTTTTTCCTCCATCAAAGGGTGAGGATGCAGAGTCACCCAAGTCTAAAACTAGGACCATGAACAGAAGTATCAAGGAAAAAGATGCAATAACCGACATCTACCAATGTTTCTATACAGAATAAAAATATTGAACACTAAAACACATAATATTGGGTACATCATAGATGGAAACTTGGACCTTCATACAAAATCTTTATCAACCTAGAGCCCAAACTGCCTATGCCATGTAAGAGCCTAAAAGCACAAATCTTGCAAGTCATCATCAGGACCTAGTAAAAAGATAATATGCTAAAACAATTAGAAAATAGTCACAAATTGAGTAAAAATTGTCTTTCCCAAATCTTAGAACATGAAACCAGGCTTCACATCAATGCAGATGAATTGACTTGCCTTCTTTGCTAATAAGTAAACTAAAGAATAGAGAACAGGAGTTGGGATTTTCTGTAACCTTCCCTCAATATGATATGTATAAGCAAAAGAGTTAATACTGCCACATGGGAGTAATACAGATTACACATGCATGCTCTCCCAGATACACAGAACATAAGGAGACAATCTACCTGATAAATGGAAGATGAAAAGACCTATCTAAGGTACAACTTAGTGAAGCAGTATTGTTGCAAGCTCTTAGGGAACTCAGGCAACATAAGATGAAGACTAAGTGCCTCACATTTTTTTCCAGGTGAGGCTAATAGTAAGGTGACGCCTAGGCAAGCGACCTGATCCCAGCGAGAAGCACTAAAGGCTTTGCCTCTTTCATGATATGCGATACTTCAACTTTTTCTTTTATCTTTTCTAGCTTGAATGCAAAGCCCATCTATTATTTTGGACCATGATGGCTAATAATATGTTAGTGGAAAATTTTGAGGCCAAAAAGAGATCTTCGAACTCAAAGTTTAAAGGCTCATTATAACTAATGAAATGTAACAGCTCCTATCTCTTTGCATGATGTTGACAATAGTAAAATAATTAAATATAGAGATTGGTGACAGTGCCTCTAATGCAGAAGACAAATTGGGTTTTGATGATGAAAGTTAGACATGGAACTATGTGGAACATACTTCTGGTGATGGATGAGAGCATAGACAATGAACTGATGGATATAGATGAACATTACAGCATCTTAGAAATTTTTTATATTAAATTAAGTAGATAAGATTATTCTTTTTCCTTTTAAAATTACATATTTTGCAAGGAATAGTTACTATTTCATTATCAATAATATTATAGTCTATTGCTATATTTTCCTAATTGGAGAATTACCACAAAGGTTTATTTATTTATTTATTTTTCAATAGAAAAAAGTAAAAAAAGAAAATAGCGCTGCATATATAAGTCCATATTTGATGATTTCAAAATGATTGGAGCTTTTATTTGTTTCTTTTTCTCCTTTATCCCCCACCCCAAGTAACACCTTGCTTTACTAAGGTGAACGCCTCAAACGAAAAGCAGTCTTGTTGCGCTTTTAACAACATTGTATTAAAGGCATCTAACACTCCCCTCAAACTAGAGTAAACAAATCAAAAAGACCCAACTTGGCCAACAGCTGATGAAACAAAACACACTATAAATGCATGGTAAGAATATCAACCAGCTACGAAGCAGAAGAAACATAAATAGAACTAACTCAACCAGCTATGAAGGTTTTAGACCAAAGGAAATAATATGTCTGTTTGGATCTTCCTGATGGACTTTGGGAGGAGGTGAATCGACATATAAGGAATTAGAATGTAAGGTAAGGGAAGATTAGGAGATGAATATGAAGGCTCACCCTGATGACTGGAGATATAAGGTCCAAGGATAATTGCTCAGTAGAACACTAAAAATTTTTATTCTAGTAATGTTTTGTTTGGTCCCTTATAAGACAAACATTTCAGCTGTTTTGAAGGAATCGAATTGAACGTTCGCTCCTTGGTTGTACATAATCAGCCATGAAAATCAATTCTTAGGACTACCTATTTTTTTTCCATAGGCGGTGTCCAAATCTAAGTTACCATTCTCCGTAGAATTGATTAACTCCATAACCAAATAAAACAAAGATGCAATTATGAATATAGATAACAAAGTAGTGTCACAAAGATCTACGAGGGAAACATAGTGCATAAGACTCCTGCATTGTGGTGATGTCAGAGGAGGGTCAGATGTGTCACGCCCTGGGTTTTAACAGAAAAGCTAGAATATAATAACCAAGTTGATTACATGAGTTCTTTCCTAACCTAACTGTTTAAAAATATTACATATATGCCAAGCCCTGTTCTAACTGCTAATCATCGTCTTGGATCGGCTCTTAGCCTTTGTCATCCTCAATTTTTATTATCAGATAGCCTCTCTGTATAAAACTCATAAGACAGGGTGAGCTGCTAACCCAGTAAGAAAAATATTCAAGTAATATCAACAAGTATTTTCATATAAAGACAGTATTAAATGCTCAAAGTAATTATGATTATCGAATAAAATATACGGTAACATTACAAATTAAATAAATAAACAATGTAATACTCATGCAAAGTTACTTCCTTCTCAACCTTATGACCCCTTGCCAACCTTATAACCCCTCAATAAGTTCTTCATGTAAAAGTACATGAAATAATTATAATATTAACAATAACCCCTTTTCCACCCTTATATCCCCTTACCACCCTTATATCATAACTCTGTTGCCTTAGCTTGACCGCTTAAGTTCTCAAATCACAATAAATAGTATTACTCACACAACTGTCGATACATTTCAAAATATCTGAGGGTAATTCTTCAAACCTCGTAAAGTCCAACCTTATCATTTTACATTAACCTTATCATTTTACATTCTCCCGTAATATCACAATAATCATGCAATGAAATTTTAGAGCATCTGATGGCATGAATATTCAACACATGATCAACATTAGTACTCACAATGTTTTAACAATTTTTTTTTTTAATATCTGAGGACAACTTCTATTATGCCTTTATACAAAATACTAAGTTTCAATTATAAGAATAAATCCCCTACCTCAACGAGTTCAGCGATCTTTCATGCTGACTTTTCTCTTGATCCGGATTAAATTCTATGTAAAAAATTTATGGTTTGTTAATAAATATTTGTATGTTGTTGTCCAATCACTTCAGTTGTTGTATTTGGCCTAAGAGGTCTAGATTGGTAATTCTTCCGTTACCAATAATTTTACCTAAATTTTGACAAATTTCTCCCATTAACTTAAATTCATATTAAATACCTTTTGTTTAGTGATTATGTACAGTTTGTTATACAAAAATTAAACTATGGAGGTGGTTACTATTGATTTAGCTCCGAGTCTAAATCTTTGACCCAAACAAATGTATACATTAAACCATACCTTATTCCAAATTAATTAATAATCTAATAATTAAAGTACTACCACTACATTTCAGCATATTTAATTTATCAAAACTTCCATAAAATTTATTTACAAATTAACAAAATAAAATACATACCTCAAAATTTTGACCCGAATTTCCTTAGACATTCCTCTTCTCCCACGATTATGCTCTTTTTTACTAACTCTCGGTTTTCCTTTCTGTTTCAACCCCTTTTTTTTGTTTTTTTTCAGTTTGTCATTCTCTTTACTGCTTCTTAAATGAAGCATGTTACATAGATATATACACAAGTCTTTGGTCATTCCACCACCTCATTAAGCTAATCCTCCACGTTGCCATCCTCCACGTTGCCCATTTAGGCTTGCCACCACACCTATCTAGTGCACTTACAACCATGTGGTGATTAAAACCATTAAATGAGATCATTAATTTAAGTATACACGTCATCACTTTTGCACTCACCAAGTTAGTCCATTAGTTAATTTCTAACTAGATTGGTTACTAATTTACCTTAGAAGCTAACTAGATTTGGAAAAAAAAAACACTTAACATAATTAAAATTTCTAAAAATAAAAATAAAGGTAAAATTAATAATGTATCCAAATAAAATAAAATAAAATTTTAGGATTTCACAATTCTCCTCTCCTTAGAGAATTTCGTCCCCGAAATTCGTATTTAGCGAAATTAGATGTGGGAAGTGTTTTCTCTTTATTCTTTTAAGTTGCCCTCTCCACAAGATGACTCTCCATACCTTTTATATATACATATGTATATATAATATTCGTGTGAGCTAGAAGAGTTTAATTAGGGTACACCGACTAGCGTACCAGGAAAAGAATGATTTATTATCATGTGAATAGTTCAGGATACTTCATCTGTATTTCTGCCTCTGTCTCCCAAGTTGCTTCTTCAACTCCATGATATTGCCATAAGATCTTCACCAATGGTGTTGTCTTTTTTCTCAAGATTCTTTCCTTAGTGTCCAGCACCTGTATTGGTTTCTCTTCATATGTCACATCTGAACGTACCTCCATATCATTCTAATCTATGATGTGATTCGGATCAGGCACATATTTACGTAACATGGACACATGAAAGACATCATGGATTTGGGCCAACTCCTGGGGTAACTCTAGTTGGTATGCCACCTCACCGACCTTTCGTACGATAAAAAATGGTCCAATATACCTGGAAGATAATTTGCCATTTTTCCCGAATCGAATTATTCCCTTTTGAGGTGTCACCTTTAATAATACCCAATCCCCCTCTGAGAATTCCAATGGTCTTTTTCGCTGGTCGACATAACTAGTCTGTCGACTCTGGGCTGTTTTAAGTCTTTGCCTGATCAACTTAATTTTCTCAATGGTTTCTTGGATTATGTCTGGTCCATACAGATTTGAGTCTCTTGTTTCTAACTAACAATTTGGTGCTCTATAAGGTCGACCATATAATGCTTCATAAGGTGCCATGCCTATGCTTGCTTGGTAGCTATTGTTATATGCGAATTCTGCCAGTGGCAAATGTTCATTCCAATTACCTTGGAAGTCAGATACATAGACTCGTAACATATCTTCCAAAATTTATCTCACCCGTTCCGATTATCCATCTGTCTACGGATGATAGGCAGTGTTAATATTGAGCAAGGTGCCTAAAGCTCGTTGTAGGCTTCGCCAGAACTGTGAGACAAATCGGGGATCTCGATCTGATACTATTGACTCAGGTACTCCGTGCAATCTGACTATCTCTTTAATGTATTTGCTAAGGGTATTAAGAGAGTCAATTGTCCTCAATGGTATGAAGTGAGCTGACTTTGTAAGCCTATCCATCATTACCCATATAACATCATAGCCATGTTGTGTTTGTGGTAATCCTACAACAAAATCCATGGTTATGAATTCCCATTTCCATTTTGCTATGGATAATGGCTGTAGTAGTCCTCCTGGTTTCTGATGTTCTCCTTTCACCAGTTGACATGTCAAATACTTGGATACATATCGCGTAACGTCCCCTTTCATGCCTTTCCAATAGTGCTGACATTTCAAATCTTGATACATCTTAGTACTACTTGGATGCATAGCATACTTGGTTTTATGCGCGTCCCTTAAAATTTTCTCTTTCAAAGTGGAATCTTGGGTAACATACAGTCGACCTTTATATCTTAAGCTTCCATTAGGGAATATTTTCTACCCTGGCTCCTCATTTTCCTGCTTAATTTTGGTTTTTAAGCCTTTGATCTCCTCATCATCCTCTTGAGCTTTTAGCAACTTTCTACCAAGGTAGGTTAAATTACAAAATTATATATAAATCCTTGGGGCTCCCGAGTCTCCACATATAACTCATATGTCCTTAGAATCTCCCACGCATAATTTTTGTCAACAATTAGACGGTGTAGAGTTTCTCTATTATTCCTACTTAATGCATCTGTAACTACATGAGCTTTGTCTGCATGATACTATAGCACAAAATCATAATCTTCCAAGTACTTCACCCATCTTCTTTGCCTTAGGTTTAGATCTTTTTGGGTCATGATATACTTTAAGCTCTTATGATCTGTAAAAATTTCAAATTTCTCCCCATAAAGATAGCATCTCCAGATCTTTAGAGTAAAAATAACTATCGCTAATTCTAAGTCATGGGTGGGATAATTCTCTTCATGCTTCTTTAATTGTCTAGACCCATAAGCTATAACCCTTCCATCTTGCATCAACACACACCCTAATGCCTTATGTGATGCGTCTGTATATACCATGTACGACCTTCCACGAATAGGTATTATCAAAACTGGTGCAGTCGTCAGTCTTCTCTTTAATTCTTGAAAGGCTTTCTCGCATTTGTCTCCCCATTCAAACTTAACACCCTTTCTAGTTAAGTGAGTTAATGGAGCAGCTATTTTTGAAAAGCTTTCCACAAATCATCTGTAATACCTGGCTAACCCTAGAAAACTTCGGATTTCCATTACAGATTTTGGTCGTTCCCAATTTGTTACGGCCTCGATTTTACTAGGATCCACAGATATTCCAGTTTCTGATACCACATGACCCAAAAATTTGACTTCTATCATCAAAAAAGTCACACTTACTATGTTTGGCATATAATTGGTGGTCTTTTAATAATTGTAACACCGCTTGCAGATGATTTCTATGCTCTTCTTCTGCTCGTGAGTATATTAAGATATCTTCTATAAACACTATCACAAACTTATCCAAATATTCTCTGAATACTCGATTCATTAGATCCATAAAGGCGACAGGTGCATTTGTCAGTCCAAATGGCATCACCAAAAATTCATAGTACCCATATCAAGTCTGAAAAACTATCTTCGGGACATCAGTTTCCTTTATCTTTAACTGGTGATATCCTGATCTAAGATCAATTTTGGAGGAAAAATGATGCGCCTCGTAATTGATCAAAAAGATCGTCTATTCTAGGTAGTGGGTATTTATTTTTAATAGTCACATTGTTCAACTGCCTGTAATCGATACATAACCTCAATGACCCATCTTTCTTCTTTACAAACAACATTGGTTCCCCCCATGGTGATGTACTAGGGCGGATGAATTTCTTTCTTAATAACTCATCCAATTGAATTTTCAATTCCTAGAGTTTGGCAGGCGCCATGTGGTATGGGGCTATTGAGATTGGCACTGTACCTGGATATAAGTCTATAGCAAACTCTATTTCTCTATTAGGTGGTAATTCAGGTAGTTCTTCAAGAAATACCTCCGAAAATTTATTAACTACTGGTGTAAGTTTTTCAACTCCTTGTCCTGTACTTTCTACCATTGTCTGTCCTAAGAAACCCAAATGGCTATTAGCCGCAATTTATCATTTCTTTAGACTCATAAGTGTGAATGGTAATAAGGTACCCCTATCTTCAACAAACCTTACCCGTCCCCATCTTCTGTCCATAACATTACTGTCTTACAAAAGCGATCTATCATTACATGATATCTTGTCAACCAATCCATGCCCAGAATAACATCGAATCCTTGCATGTCCAAAACTATTAGATCAGTGTCAAACTCACGATCCTCAATTCTAATTACACCAGCCCGACATATTTTTTGTAGTTTTACTCTTCCATTAACTGGAGTGTTCATATGCATTACTAAATTCAAGGGTTTCATAAGTAATTTTAAACTACCCACACAACTTTGTGCTATAAAAGAATAGATAGCTCCGGAATCAAATAAAGTTGTAACCAACAAGTTGAACAGAAGTATAATACCTTCAATCACTACATTTGACGCCTCTCATTTTGTCTTCAAGGTAGGTAGAGCATACATCCGATTCGATACTTGAGCTCCCTTTGCTAGACCTTTTCCACGCTCAGCAAAAGAAGTTTGTGTTGGCTTAGGTGGGATAGTGAGATTGTTAGATCTTGCTCGGTATGGCTGCACTTAGAATAGTGGCTGGCTTTGGTATCTTAGCCTTGGAGTCACATTAGTGTAACCCTGCGGAGGTGATAACTGAGGAGCTCGTGGAGTATCTAGGGGACCCACTCTGTGAGTGTTACCCAGCCTGGGACATTATAGTCGTAGTGCCCAAAACGGCCACAGTTATAGCATTTTTTTAGCTCGATCTCATTCCTTATCATTATCTGACTTCCTTGCTATGTAGGGTTCCTGGGGTATGGCCGGTAATTGTTGGTATCCGACTCTGGCCAGTACCGCCTTTCTTGTCGTTCCTCCAAGGTCCCCCTCTTCCTTGTTCGTTTCTTACATTCGTTTTCGTTTCTACCACTTTGGAACGAACTGTAGGCTTTAACCCATTTTGAAATCTTCGGGTCTTTTTCTCTTCTGTGTTTACAAAGTCAGAACCATACCTAGACAATTCTAAAAATTTGGCTGCATATTGAGCCACGGTCATATTCCCTTACTTCGACCGTATAAATTCCTCCATTTTCATTTCTCGATTGATTTCTCAAAAGTAATGCTGATAAAAAAATATCTGTAAACTCGATCCAACTCATCCTAGTCACTTCTCTTCTTGCTTTAATAGAATCCCTCCAAAAATCCGCTTCCCCTTGTAACTAGTATGCAAAAAATTTCACCTAATACTCAATTGGGGTCCCCATAATGTCCAATACCTTACGAGTCTGTTTTAGCCATTTTTCTGCTATGGCGGGATCAGCCTCTCCTAAAAATTCAGGGGGCTTTTTCTTTTGAAATTCTCGAAAATACCTAGAATTTCGATCTCCTCTGTTATCTACTGGAGGTAGGTTTACCCTTGGTGGTGGTTCATGTACTGGGGATGGAGGTGGTATCGCTTTGGGTATAGGTGCCTGAGGTGGTCTTACTGGTGCTTACATTTGTTCTGCTAAATTTTGCATGAATTCCACATTTGTTTCATAGTAGGAACATTCCCAGTATTCAACGATACCGTGTCACTCGTTTCTATGTTTTCATTCACTTCCTTCTATCGATCTAGCATTTTGTTATCCCCTTCTTCTCTTTGGTGTGACATTCTGAAAATATAATAATTTGAAATAATTTATATATATATATTTATATTTAATCAAAGCAACAGCATATTTGATAATATTATGAATTTCCTTGGTGTCTTTCAGTCAGCTTACAAAAATATTCTTACATACATGTCATCCTGACTATGCAAACAAATGTTAGTCTATATCTATAGCTGAGGTATATATCTATCACTGGTTCAGGGGTTTCCAAAACTATACACAACCAACATCGTAAAGTAACCCCTGTAAAATTATATACAACTGCTACCCATCCCTTAAGCAGTGTCAGAACTCACATCACTACTATTATCAGGCTCGTCGATCAAGTCAATGAAGATGGGTTCCTCCAGGTCTACTTCCTCCGTATCATCATTCTCCCCTATAGCAGCTCCCTGTGCAGGGACATGCTTGGGTACCGGATCAGGTCCCGGAACCACATTGGGTGCTGGACCATCAGCGGGCACAGGGGCAGGTGGAGGGGCTAAAGCAAATGATAACTGGCTTAGGGCAGGATGCACTGGTCCTTCAGCCAATGGTTGATAAATCAAAGTACCCTCCTATACCATCAGGTGAACTAAACTGAGAAAGCTTGTAGAGTGTCTAACAACGTTAACTCTCGCTGAGCTGCTAGTAACTCAAACACAGCTTTCTTTCTAGTGATCTCATTTGGTATTGTCTTGACTCAAGTGCCCAGGATATCGCAATATCCCGAATATTCTGCCGAGCTAAGTCTTGGGCCCGTATCGAGATCAACTATAACTTCCCAACACGTGATTTCCCACTAAGACCACGTTGCCCATGGATTCGTCATATATCTACCATGCACTGTGGACATCCACAAAAAGTCTAATCAGTACCAATACTGACCTATAATATTAGGAAATAGAATCTAAGATTAAATTAAATACCTTATTTTCTATACAAAATTTTCGGGTATGTACTACTTCGATCTGAGTCTTCTAAAGCCCGCTGATCATTTTCTTCTAACTTATTTGTGTTTCTCTAATACCAATCTGTCATACCCTAGGTTTTAACAGAAAAGCTAGAATATAATAACCAAGATGATTACATGAATTCTTTCCTAACCTAACTGCTTAAAAATATTACATATATGCCAAGCCCTGTTCTAATTGCTAATCATCGTCCTGGATCGGCTCTTAGCCTTTGTCATCCTCAATTTTTGTTATCAGACAGCTTCTCTGTATAAAACCCATAAGACGGGGTGAGCTACTAAGCCCACTAGGAAAAATAGTTAAGCAATATCAATAAGTATTTCCATATAAAGACAGTATTAATGCTCAAAGCAATTATGATTATCAAATATAATATGCGGTAACATTACGAATTAAATAAACAAACAGTGTAATGCACATGCAAAGTTACTCCATTCCCATCCTTATGACCCCTTGCACTCTTATAACCCCTCAACAAGTTCTTCATGTAAAAGTACATGAAATAATTATAATATTAACAATAACCCCTTTTCCACCCTTATATGCCCCTGCCATCCTTATATCATAACTCTATTGCCTTAGCCTGGCTGCTTAAGTTCTCAAATCATAATTAACAGTATTACTCACACAAGTGTCGATATATTTCAAAATATCTGAAGGTAATTCTTCAAACCCCGTAAAGTCCAATCTCATTATTTTACAGTCTCCCGTAATATCACAATAGTTATGCAATGAAATTTTAGAGTATCTGATGGCATAAATTCTCAATATATAATCAAAATTTTGTACTCACACTATTTAAACAAAAAAATTTTGAATATTTGAAGACAACTTCTATTATGCCCTTATACAAAATACTAAGTTTCAATTGTAAGAATAGATCCCCTACCTGAACGAGTTCAACGTTCTTTCATGCTGACTTTTCTCTTGATCCAGATTAAATTCTGTGTAAATAAATTATGGTTTGTTAATAAATATTCGTATGTTGTTGTCTAATCACTTCAGTTGTATTTGGCCTAAGAGGTCTAGATTGGTAGTTCTTCCGTTACTAATAATTTTACTTAAATTTTGATAAATTTCTCCCATCAACTTAAATTCATATTAAATACCTTTTACTTAGTGATTATGTACAGTTTTTTATACAAAAATTAAATTATGGAGGTGGTTACTATTTATTTAGTTCCGGGTCTAAATCTTTGACCCAAAATAATTATATACATTAAACCATACCTTATTCCAAATTAATTAATAATCTAATAATTAAAGTACTACCACTACATTTTAGAATATTTAATTTTTCAAAACTTCCATAAAATATATTTGTAAATGAACAAAGTAAAATACATACCTCAAAATTTTAACCTGAATTTCCTTAGACTTTCCTCTTCTCCCACGATTATGTTCTTCTTTACTAACTCTTGCTTTTCCTTTCTATTTCAACCCATTTTTTCTATTTTTTTTCCATTCGTCATTCTCTTTACTGCTTCTTAAATGAAGCATGTTACATATATATATACACTTAAGTCCTTGGTCATCCCACCGCCTCATTAAGCTAATCCTCCACGTTGCCATCCTCCACATTGCCCATTTAGGCTTGCCACCACACCTATCTAGTGCACTTACAGCCATGTGGTGATTAAAACCATTAAATGAGATCATTAATTTGGGTATACACGTCATCACTTTCTCACTCACCAAGTTAGTCCATTAGTTAACTTCTAACTAGATTGGTTACTAATTTACCTTAGAAGCTAACTAGATTTAAAAAAAAAAAAAAACACTAAACATAATTAAAATTTCTAAAACTAAAAATAAAGGTAAAATTAATAATGTATTCAAAAATAAAATAAAATAAAATTTTAGGATGTCACAAGATGCAAGCAACCTTCCCTTTGCAGGTTGATTCCAAGGTTTGAACTGGTAACACTAGGTAGCAATGAAACAGCCTTTTCGGTACTCCAAGACCTCATATCTATGAGATTCACTAAAATATCTTATAAATCTCAACTTAATTGCAGAAGGCCACAGTAAAACATAGAATTTTTTATTCTACTAATGTTTTGTTTGGTTTAAAGAAGAAAAAAGTGCTTTAACTGCTTCAACGAAAACAAACAGAAATTTGTTCCTTGGTTGTTCACAGTTGGCCATCAAAACCAGTTCTTGATATTACCTACTTTTTGCTAAAGAGGCAATATCCAGGTCTAAGTTACCATCCTCCATGGAACAAAAAAAAATAAGTTATTATGAAAATAAATAATAGAAGTTCCATCACACAGATCAATAGGATTACCTAAAAAAATCTTGTAAATCTCAACTCGACTGTAGAAAACCTCACCTTACATAACTTATAGCTGTTGCCAAAGAGATTGAGACAAGAAACTGTAGTTTGGTAAAGCTAAAGTGAAAGCGCCAAAGAAGGTCACCTATCACAAGAGATATTCTAAGGAAAGAACCAAAGTTTGTATTGTTAACAATATTGAAAGAAAAGTAATAAAAGTAAAAGAATGATTTTCTGTATATTGATTATATATTATGTTGAAAGAGAATGATACAATGGTCCTTTATATAAGAGGGCAACAATCCTAACTAGGGTAGGAAAGACAGAATAAGGAAAGCCTAAATCAAGCCATTTTATTTACATTACTATATCTAAAAATATACATTACTATATTTAACACCCCCCTCAAACTCAAGTTGGTAATACAGGAATCAACTTGAGTTTGGAAGTTAACTCAGAGAAGCGACCAGGAGGATGTGCCATCGTGAAAAGATCTGCAGTTTGATTCACTGAGGAGACAGAAATGAGATGAACAGCGCCACATCTAACATGTTGGCGAATAAAAGTGACAATCTATTTCAATGTGTTTGGTATGATCATGAAAAACATCATTGTGAGCAATCTGAATAGCACTCTGATTGTCACAATATAAGATAGTGCCTGCAGAATGAGTGATGCCCATATCAATAAGAAGCCATCTAAGCCAAAAGAGCTCTTGAATGGTATCAGTAAGAGCATGGTACTCAACTTCAGTACTAGAACGGGCAATGAGAGTTTGTTTCTTTCTACGGTTAAATTTAGTAATGTATATTGTTAGATATAGTAATGTAAAGATAATGGCTTGATTTAGGCTTTCCTTATTCTGTCTTTCCTACCCTAGTTAGGATTGTTGTCCTCTTATATAACGGACCTTTGTGTCATTCTCCTTTAACACAATATACAATCAATATACAGAAAATCATCCTTTTACTTTTATTACTTTTCTTTCAATATTGTTAACATGGTATCACAGCAGAGGCTCTAATCCTTCCTTATCAGCCATTATTTTTCGGTAAACTCTGGTGTATCTCAAATAGCAAAATTAAAGGAGCATGTGGTTTCTTCACCTCTATCATTCCTTTTCTGGTTATGTTTCTTGCATCTTTATATATCATCGGCTTCGTCTCTCATAGATGAATCTAGCGCCGCCGACCAGAGCCCAAATAGAGCCTTCACACGCCCTCATACGGGCCTGAACGTTGCGCGTGAGTTCACGCGCCGCTGTGCCTTACTCCTCGCCTCGTTGACGTCAGCCCTACGCTCCGCTAGACCAGTTCAGTCAGACTAGTTCTGATCTCCTTTTGGGCCAGTTCAGCCAATTTTTGGTAGTTTTTCAGCTGATTCAGACCGGTTTCTGATTTTTTCGACGTTCCAGACTCACTGGTGCTCTTTGTTTTATCCAATTTTACTCTGGTTTTCGTATATCTTTATCGTGCACTATGAAAGCTATCTTTGTGGACCGCCCTTACAACATTATGTCCCTTTCTGTCATCTTGGATGGGACTAATTATGTTTTATGGCCCCAAGCCCTCTCTGGCTTTATCAAAGGTCGTCGTCTATGGCGCATTATATCTGGCTCTTAGAAAATACCCATCCAGAAAGATAATGAGGATCAGTCTAATTTTGATGATCGTCATGATGATTGGGAAAGCAAGAATTATCAGATTCTTACCTGGTTTCATGCCACTACTATTTCTTCTATCAGTCTTTAATTCGGCTGCTTCCAAGATGATGATCAGTACCTTTTTTGGCTAAGGCTATTTAGGATTTCTTAAAGGATCGATATCAGACCACTGAACATGCTCATCAGTATCAGTTACTCCAGACTCTTTACTATATGCGTCAAGAACCTGGGCAATCCATTAATGATTTTCTTTCCCAAATGTCTTCTGTTTGGGATCAGCTTACTTTATGTGAACCTACCTGGCAACACTCTGAGGATGCTCAAATGTACACTGTCCACCGCAATCATTAGCGACTTTTACTGTTTCTTATGGCTTTCCATGACACTTTTAAGTCAACTCGTGCCTCGTTGCTCCATCGCATGCCTCTACACATTCTTGAGCAAGCTATGTCAAAACTGTTATCTAAAGAAACTTGTCTTGGCCTTAAAAGTAAGTTGTTAGATTCTGTTCTTGCTATACCACAATCTCCAGTTCTAGATGCCGCTCTTGCCATGCCTCACACTTACCCTTCTGGTTCATTGGCTCATCACTCCTGCGTTTACTATTAAAACAGAGGTCTACCTCACACTCATTCTTTTGAGCACTATCTAGTTCATGAGTGTTTGATTAGTCACAAAATAGCTCCTGGTCATTTTTAGCGTGACTGTCCCAAGGCTTCTTTCTCTGGGACTCATTCAAAAAGGAGATCTTCTAAGCCCTCTGCCAAATCCTATGGTTCTCGTGCCACTGCTGCTGTTGCTTCAGACGGACCCTCCTCTTCTAGTCCATCATCTTTTATGACTAATGTGGAGTCCATCATTTAGCAAGTGCTTACCAAAACTGGTACTCATCTTTCTACTACTCTCTGAGTCATGCCAGGTACTTCCTCTTGGTATTTTGTTCTGGATGTCACAATCATATGACTTCTGATTCTATAATTTTTTCTTCTATTGCATCATCATCCTCGATTCCCACTACTCACACTGTTGATTGAACTCCTATGTCTGTTGCTCACACAGGCCATATCTCTACTTCATCTATTTCACTTTCTAATGTTTCTCATATTCTTACCCTTGTTTTGAACCTTGCGTCTGTTGTCAATTATGTGAACTTGGTCTCACTATTACTTTTTTTACTTCTGGTTGTTTGGTGCAGGACCCGTAGACGAAACAATTTCTTGGGATAGGCCGTAAGCCTAGACGTCTGTTTGAGATTATTCACTTCCAACTTCCATCATCTTCTACTACTTCTGCTGCTGCTTCTGCTTCTACTGCTTCTGTTTTTAATCTTTGGCATTGTCATTTGGGTCATGTTTCTTTCAGTCGTTTGAAAACTTTAATTTCTAGTGGTCAATTAGGCCCTGTGGTTTCTGAGCAAATTGATTATTTATCATGTCAACTGCTAAATAACCCGCATTACCATTTAATAAAAGAAATTCTATTTCTCTTGCACCATTTGATCTTATTCACTCTGATATCTGGCGACTTTCACCCTCTCCCGCTATGGGGGGCTTTCGCTATTTTGTTATTTTTGTGGATGATTATACTCATTATACTTCGTTATATCTTTTGACCAAACGTTCTGAACTTAAACAATATACATGACTACATTTAACATGTATCCTAGTCGTTTCATTAAAAATTGGGGAAATAAATTTCCAATTTTACTCTAGCCACTCTTAGTTATATTCAACAAGTAGTAACTGAGTTTCGGCACATTTCTAAGTGGTAATGAATTAGATGCCACTGGCCTTTACAAATTAACAACCAAGTAGCAACATAATATCCAGCTCCTTAGCTAGCATTGACATTGAAAAATCATTTAATAAGACTTTCCAGATGGACCAATCGAGTAATCAAGACTGACCACAGGTGCTAAATACCGATGCCTCTGCAAAATTAGTAACTGTTTACATCGACTATAGGTATACCATAAATAGCATAAATAAAGTTGTGTAGATTAATTTCCCCTTTATTTAAACATAGCTTAATTAAATCAATGAGCAACTATGGAGTTTCAACAATAGTTGAAATAAATGGGTCACGTGTACACGCTTTTCTTATAATATTAGGAAAAACTATTTTTCTTTTCTCTGATAAGTAAATATTCGGATCATTTATTAATATAGGCATCAAGGTGATTGCACAAAATTTTCCGCAAAAGCCTTAGATTGCAAATCCATATTCTCAACAATAGAAAAAATATATATATTCACATATAATCAAGTTTGACTATTACCACAGGACATATTTCTTTTTTTATAAATGATATTACCGCAGGATAATTAGCTATACAAAAATAAGAAGAAAAAACTTTTTATCCAATATATAAGACACTTTAAATTTCAAAAACAATTTTCAATCCATATCCCTCCAAACAAGTCTTGCTAAATAAAAAAAGATAATCCAGCTTGTTTTCTTTAATCATTTGTGAACTTTTTATCCCCCAAAAAGCTCAAAAACTTTACTTGTTTCATTGGAAAAGATCTGTGCAATTCCTAAATGGGACAAACCTAATTTCTCAAAACACTATTACCCACTCACAATGTATAAAAAATGTGATCAATAAACCTAATAATCTTATTACATTGGCAACACCAACTAGCCATTGTCTGCCTTCTGGCAATATAACTGTCATTGGTGAGATCAATTTTAACATTTTGTTTTATTATCTTCCTTTTTCATAAGCTTTTTGTTGGACAAGTTCTTTTTGCTTTAAATTCTATGAGTAATTTAATTCCATGAATTTTCTTTAAAATAGGTAAGGTATTGGTTCATAGAAATAACTAAAGAACAAAATTTTGTTTCAATGGGATGTTTTGGTTAGTACGGAACTAAAAACTATTTTAGCAAAATTTTGGACATTTCATAAACATTTTGACTGTTGCGCAAAAATATTTATAAGCATAAATTAACTGCTATTTAAATTAACACAACTTAAATAATTAATCAATTAATTAACTT
>QLOD02137282.1:0-20116 GCA_003260245.2 Sideroxylon spinosum | reverse complement strand
TATCTACTGTCTATATCCAGTCATATCAACATATAGCATGTCAGGTTCTCTCTCTTTATAAGTAGTTAAAAGTTAGTCATGGTACGGGTTCTTTTCCTTCTTCTTCTTTTCCTCTTTTCCTTCTCTCTCTCGATCCAACCCTCTCTTTACATACGAGTATTATTCATCAGACCATGGATAACTTAAGCATTGGAGAGTCCTTGATCGGGGACTATCTTCGACAGCTTTATTTCACTATTGTTTTCATGTAGGTAACCGAAAATTATTACTACTGCAATCTCCTGTCTATATCCGGTCATGCCAACATAATGCTCGTTAGGTAATTTCTCTATATAACTAGTATAGAGTTATTTAAGGTACGGTTTTTTTCATCTTCTTCTTCTTTTCCTCTTCTCTCTCTCTCTTTATCCGACCCTCTCTCCGTATACGAGTGTTATTCTTGAAACCTGCGACTAACTTAAGTATCGGAGGGTCTTTGGTCGGGGACTTTCTCCAACCGCTTTATTTCACCGTTTTTGTTGCATGTAGGTTTGCGAACGTTATTAACGCTACTATCTACCACTAGTCATGTCAACATACAAAAGGCAGGTTCTCTTTCTCTATGAGTAGTAAGAAGTTAGTCAAGGTACGGGTTCATCATCATCTTCTTCTCTTCCTCTTCTCTCTCTCTCTTTATTAGATTCTCTTTTTACATACGAGTATTATTCATTAGACCTGTGACTAACTTAAGCATCGGAGTGTCCTTGGTCGGTGACTATCTCCGACCACTTTATTTAACTTTTGTTTTTCATGTAAGCAACCAAACATTATTACTGCTACTATCTACTGTCTATATCCAGTCATATCAACATACAGCATGTCGGGTTCCCTCCCATTATAAATAGTTAAAAGTTTGTCATGGTAGGAGTTCTTTGCCTTCTTCTTCTTTTCCTCTTCTCCCTCTCTCTCTCTCTCTATCCGACCCTCTATTTACATACGAGTATTATTCATCAGACCGGGCACTAACTTAAGCATTGGGGAGTCCTTGGTCGGGGACTATCTCCGACAGCTTTATTTCTCTATTTTTTTCTTGCAGATAACCGAAAATTATTACTGCTACTATCTACCGTCTACATCCAGTCATGCCAACATAATGCTCGTCAGGTAATTTCTCTATATAACAAGTAAAGAGTTATTTAAGGTAAAGTTTTTTTCATCTTCATCTTCTTTTCCTTTTCTTTCTCTCTCTTTATCTGACCCTCTCTCCGCGTATGAGTGTTATTTATGCGACCTGTGACTAACATTAGTATCGGAGAGTCCTTGGTCGGGGACTTTCTCCAACTGCCTTATTTCACTGTTTTTTTGCACGTTGGTTTGCGAACATTATTAAAGCTTCTATCTACCCTTTAGTCATGTCAACATACAGCCCGTCAGGTTCTCTTTCTCTTTGAATAGTAAGAAGTTAGTCAAGGTACGGGGTCTTCTTCTTTTTCTTCTCTTCCTCTTCTCTCTCTCTCTCTCTATTTGATTCTCTCTTTACATACGAGTATTATTCATTAGACCTATGACTAACTTAAGCATCGAAGTGTCCTTGGTCGGGGACTATCGCTGATCACTTTATTTCGCTATTGTTTTTCATGCAGGGAACCAAACATTATTACTGCTACTATCTACTGTCTATATCCAGTCATGTCAACATACAGAATGGTAGGTTCTCTATCTTTATAAATAGTTCAAAGTTAGTCATGATACGGGTTCTTTGCCTTCTTCTTCTTTTACTCTCCTCCCTCTCTCTCTCTCTATCCAATCCTCTATTTACATACGAGTATTATTCATCAGACCGGGGACTAACTTAAGCTTTGGAGAGTCCTTGGTCAGGGACTATCTCCGACAGCTTTATTTCCCTATTTTTTTCCTCTAGGTAACCGAAAATTATTACTGCAACTATCTACCTTCTATATCCAGTCATGCCAACATAATGCTCGTCAGGTAATTTCGCTATATAACTAGTAAAGAGTTATTTAAGGTATAGTTTTTTTCATCTTCATATTCTTTCCCACTACTCTCTCTCTCTTTATCCGACCCTCTCTCCGCGTACAAGTGTTATTCATGAGACCTACGACTAACTTTAGTATTGGAGAGTCCTTGGTCGGGGACTTTCTCCAATTACCTCATTTCACTGCTTTTGTTGCGTGTTGGTTTGCGAACGTTATTAAAGCTACTATCTACCGTCTAGTCATGTCAACATACAGCCCGTCAGGTTCTCTTTCTCTTTGAATAGTAAGAAGTTAGTCAAGGTACGGGTTCATCTTCTTCTTCTTCTCTTCCTCTTCTCTCTCTCTCTCTCCCTCTCTCTCTCTCTCTCTACTCGATTCTCTCTTTACATACGAGTATTATTCATTAGACCTGTGACTAACTTAAGCGTCGAAGTGTCCTTGGTCGGGGACTATCTCCGACCACTTTATTTCGCTTTTGTTTTTAATGCAGGGAACCAAACATTATTACTGCTACAATCTACTATCTATATCCAGTCATATCAACATACAGAATGGCATGTTCTCTCTCTTTATAAATAGTTCAAAGTTAGTCATGGTAGGGTTCTTTGCCTTCTTCTTCTTTTACTCTCCTCCCTCTCTCTCTCTCTCTATCCGACCCTCTATTTACATACGAGTATTATTCATCAGACCGGGGACTAACTTAAGCTTTGGAGAGTCCTCGATCAGGGACTATCTCCGACAGCTTTATTTCCCTATTTTTTTCCTCTAGGTAACTGAAAATTATAACTGCAACTATCAACCGTCCATATCCAATCATGCCAACATAATGCTCGTCAGGTAATTTAAGTATCGGAGGGTCCTTGGTCGGGGACTTTCTCCAACCGCTTTATTTCACTGTTTTTGTTGCGTGTTGGTTTGCGAACGTTAATAAAGCTACTATCTACAGTCTAGTCCTGTCAACAGATAGCCCGTCAGGTTCTCTTTCTCTTTGAATAGTAAGAAGTTAGTCAAGGTACGGGTTCATCATCTTCTTCTTCTCTTCCTCTTCTCTTTCTGTCTCTCTCTATTCGTTTCTCTCTTTACATACGAGTACTATTCATTGGACCTGCGACTAACTTGAGCGTCGAAGTGTCCTTGGTCGGGGACTATCTCCGACCACTTTATTTCGCTTTTGTTTTTCATGCAGGGAACCAAACATTATTACTGCTACTATCTACTGTCTATATCCCGTCATGTCAACATACAGGATGGCAGGTTCTCTCCCTTTATATATAGTTCAAAGTTAGTCATGGTATGGGTTCTTTGCCTTCTTCTTCTTTTCCTCTTCTCCCTCTCCCCCTCTCTATCTGACCCTCTCTTTGCACCCAAATATTATTACTGCTACTATCTATTGTCTATATCCAGTCATATCAACATACAACATGTCACGTTCTCTTTCTTTATAAATAGTTAAAGGTCAGTCATGGTACGGGTTCTTTTCCTTTTTCTTCTTTTCCTCTTCTCCCTCTCTCTCTCTCTCTATCCGACCCTCTCCTTACATACGATATTTATTCATCAGACCGGGGACTAGCTTAAGTATTGGAGTCCTTGGTCGGGGACTATCTCCGACAGATTTATTTCACTATTTTTTTTCATGTAGGTAACCGAAATTATTACTGCTACTATCTACCGTCTATATCCAGTCATGCCAACATAATGCTCGTCAGGTAATTTCGCTGTATAACTAGTAAAGAGTTATTTAAGGTACAGTTTTTTTCATCTTCATCTTCTTTTCCACTTCTCTCTCTCCCTTTATCCGGCCCTCTCTCCGCGTACGAGTGTTATTCATGAGACCTACGACTAACTTTAGTATAGGAGAGTCCTTGGTCGTGGAATTTCTTCAACTACCTTATTTCACTGTTTTTGTTGCATCTTGGTTTGCGAACGTTATTAAAGCTACTATCTACCATCTAGTCCTGTCAACATACAGCCCATCAGGTTCTCTTTCTCTTTGAATAGTAAGAAGCTAGTCAAGGTACGGGTTCATCATCTTCTTCTTCTCCTCCCTTTCTCTTTCTGTCTCTCTCTATTCGATTCTCTCTTTACATACGAGTACTATTCATTGGACATGCGACTAACTTAAGCGTCGAAGTGTCCTTGTCAGGGACTATCTCCGACCACTTTATTTCGCTTTTGTTTTTCATGCAGGGAACCAAACATTATTACTGCTACTATCTACTATCTATATCCCGTCATATCAACATACAGGATGGCAGGTTCTCTCTCTTTATAAATAGTTCAAAGTTAGTCATGGTACGGGTTCTTTGCCTTCTTCTTCTTTTCCACTTCTCCCTCTCCCCCTCTCTATGTGACCCTCTCTTTGCACCCGAACATTATTACTACCACTATCTATTGTCTATATCCAGTCATATCAACATACAACATGTCACGTTTTCTCTCTTTATAAATAGTTAAAGGTCAGTCATGGTACGGGTTCTTTTCTTTTTTCTTCTTTTCCTCTTCTCCCTCCCTCTCTCTCTCTCTATCCGACCCTCTCCTTACATACGATATTTATTCATCAGACCGGGGACTAACTTAAGCATTGGAGTCCTTGGTCGGGGACTATCTCCGACAGCTTTATTTCACTATTTTTTTTCATGAAGGTAACCGAAAATTGTTACTGCTATTATGTACCGTCTATATCCTGTCATGCCAACATAATGCTCGTCAGGTAATTTCTCTATATAACTAGTACAGAGTTATTCAAGGTACGATTTTTTTCATCTTCTTATTCTTTTCCTTTCCTCTCTCTCCCTTTATCTGACCCTCTCTCCAAATACGAATGTTATTCATGAGACCTGCGACTAACTTAAGCATCATAGAGTCCTCCATCGAGGACTTTGTCCAACTGCTTTCTTTCTCTATTTTTGTTGCATGTAGGTTTGCGAGCGTATTAAAGCTACTATCTACTGTCTAGTCATGTCAACATGCAGCACGCCAGGTTCTCTTTCTCTATGAATACTAAAAAGTTCGTAAAGGTACAGGTTCATCTTTTTCTTCTTCTCTTCCTCTTCTCCCTCTCCCTCTCTCAATTCGATTCTCTTTAAATATGAGTATTATTCATTAGACCTGCGACTAACTTAAGCGTCTGAGTGTCCTTGGTCAGAGATTCTCTCCGACTACTTTATTTCACTTTTGTTTTTTTTCGTGTGAGCAACCAAACATTATTACTGCTACTATCTACTATCTATATCTAGTCATATCAACATACAGCATGTAAAGTTCTCTTTCTTTATAAATAATTAAAAGTTAGTCGTGGAACGGGTTCATCTTCTTCTTCTTCTCTTCCTCTTCTCTCTCTCTCTCTATTCGATTCTTTCTTTACATACGAGTATTATTCATTAGACCTGTGATTAACTTAAGTGTCGGAGTGTTCTTGGTCAGGGACTATCTCCGACCACTTTATTTCACTTTTTTTTTATGTAGGTAACCGAAAATTATTACTGCAACTATCTGCCGTCTATACCCAGTCCTGCCAACATAATGCTCGTCAGGTAATTTCTCTATATAACTAGTAAAGAGTTTTTTAAGGCACGATTTTTTTTCATCTTCTTCTTCTTCTTTTCCTCTTCTCTCTCTCTCTCTATCCGACCCTCTCTCTGCATACGAGTGTTATTCATAAGACATGCGACTAACTTAAGCATCGGAGAATTCTTGGTCGGGGACTTTCTCCAACCGCTTTCTTTCACTATTTTTGTTGCATGTGGGTTTGCAAACGTTACTAAAGCTACTATCTATAGTCTAGTCATATCTACATACAGCACGACAGGTTCTCTTTTTCTATGAATAGTAAGATGTTAGTCAAGGCACGGGTTCATCTTCTTCTTCTTCTCTTCCTCTTCTCTCTCTCTCTCTCTTTCTCTCTATTCGATTCTCTTTTTGCATACGAGTAATATTCATTAGACCTGTGACTACCGTAAGCGTCAGAGTGTCTTTGGTCGGAGACTATCTCCGACCACTTTATTTCACATTTTTTTTCATGCAGGCAACCAAACATTATTACTGCTACTATCTACTGTCTATATCCAGTAATATCAACATACAATATGCCAGGTTCTCTCTCTTTATAAATAGTTAAAAGTTAGTCATGGTATAGGTTCTTTGCCTTCTTCTTCTTTTCCTCTTCTCCCTCTCTCTCTCTCTATCCGACCCCCTCTTTACATACGAGTATTATTCATCAGACGGCGGACTAACTTAAGCATTGGAGAGTCCTTAGCCGGGGACTATCTCCGACGGCTTTAATTCACTATTTTTTTTCATGAAGGCAACCGAAAATTATTACTGCTACTATCTACCATCTATATCCAGTCATACCAATATAACACTCATCAGGTAATTTCTCTATATAACTAGTACAGATTTATTTAAGGTACAGTTCTTTTCACTTTCTTCTTTTCCTCTTCTCTCTCTCTCGTTATCCGACCCTCTCTCCATATACGAGTGTTATTCATGAGACTTGCAACTAACTTGAGCATCGGAGAGTCCTTGGTCGGGGACTTTCTCCAACCGCTTTCTTTATCTATTTTTGTTGCATGCAGGTTTGCGAACGTTATTAAAGCTACTATCTACCGTCTAGTCATGTCAACATACATCGCGTCAGGTTCTCTTTCTCCATGAATAGTAAGAAGTTAGTCAAGGTACCGGTTCATCTTCTTCTTCTTCTCTTCCTCTTCTCTCTCTCTCTCTCTCTTTTGTTTGATTCTCCCTTTACATACAAGTATTATTCATTAGACCTGTGACTAAGTTTAGGGTCGGAGTGTCCTTGGTCAGGGACTATCTCCGACCACTTTAGTTCACTTTTTTTTTTCATGTAGGTAATCGAAAATTATTACTGCTACTATCTGCCGTCTATACCCAGTCATGCCAACATAATGCTCGTCAGTTAATTTCTTTATACAACTAGCGAAGAGTTATTTAAGGTACCGTTTTTTTCATCTTCTTCTTCTTTTCTCTTCTCTCTCTCTCTCTCTCTTTATCTGACCCTTTCTATGCAAATGAGTGTTATTCATGAAACATGCGACTAACTTATGCACCGGAGAGTTCTTGGTGGGGGCCTTTCTCCAACCGCTTTCTTTCACTGTTTTTGTTGTGCGTAGATTTGGGAATGTTATTAAAGCTACTATCTACCGTCTCGTCATGTCGACATACAGCGCGTCAGGTTCTCTTTCTCTATCAATAGTAAGAAGTTAGTCAAGGTACGGGTTCATCTTCTTCTTCTTCTCTTCCTCTTCTCTCTCCCTCTCTTTCTATTCGATTCTCTATTTACATTCGAGTATTATTCATTAGACCTGTGACTGACTTAAGCGTCGGAGTGTCTTTGGTCAGGGATTATCTCTGACCACTTTATTTCACTTTTTTTTTTCACGCAGGCAACAAAACATTATTACTGCAACTGTCTATTGTCTATATCCAGTCATATCAACATACAGCATGTTTGGTTTTCTCCCTTTATAAATAGTTAAAAGTTGGTCATGGTACGGGTTCTTTGCCTTCTTCTTCTTTTCCTCTTCTCCCTCTCTCTCCCTTTATCTGACCCTCTCTTTACATGCGAGTATTGTTAATCAGACCGGGGACTAATTTAAGCATTGGAGAGTCCTTGGCCAGGGACTATCTCCAACAGCTTTATTTCACTATTTTTTTTCATGAAGGTAACCGAAAATTATTACTGCTACTATCTACCGTCTATATCCAGTCACGTTAACATAATGCTCGTCAGGTAATTTCTCTATATAACTGGTACAGAGTTATTTAAGGCACGATTTTTTTCATCATCTTCTTCTTTTCCTCTTCTCTCTCTCTCTTTATCCGACCCTCTCTCCGCATACGATTGTTATCCATGAGACCTGCGACCAACTTAAGCATCGGAGAGTCCTTGGTCAGGGACTTTCTCCAACCGCTTTCTTTCACTGTTTTTGTTGCATGTAGGTTTGCGAACGTTGTTAAAGCTACTATCGACCGTCTAGTCATGTCAACATACAGCACGTTAGGTTCTCTTCCTCTATGAATAGTAAGAAGTTAGACAAGGTACGAGTTCATCTTCTTCTTCTTCTCTTCTTCTTCTCTTCCTCTTCTCTCTCTCTCTATTCGATTCTCTCTTTACATACGAGTATTATTCATTAGACCTGTGACTAACTTAAGAGTTGGAGTGTCCTTGGTCGGGGACTATCTCCGACCACTTTATTTCACTTTTTTTTTTCATGTAGGTAACCGAAAATTATTACTGCTACTATCTGTCGTTCGTACCCAATCATGCCAACATATTACTCGTCAGGTAATTTCTCTATATAACTTGTAAAGAGTTAATCAAGGTAAGATTTTTTTCATCTTCTTCTTCTTTTCCTCTTCTCACTCTCTCTTTATCCGACCCTCTCTCCGCATACGAGTGTTATTCATGAGACCTGTGACTAACTTAAGCATCGGAGAGTCCTTGGTCGGGGACTTTCTCCAACTGCCTTATTTCACTGTTTTTGTTGCATGTAGGTTTGCGAACATTATTAAAGCTGCTATCTACCGTCTAGTCATGTCAACATAAAACACGTCAGGTTCTTTTTCTCTATCAATAGTAAGAAGTTTGTCAAGGTACGGGTTCATCATCTTCTTCTCCTCTTCTTCTTCTCTCTCTCTCTTGCTCTATTCGATTCTCTCTTTACATACGAGTATTATTCACTAGCCTGTGACTAACTTAAGCGTCGGAGTGTCCTTGGTCGGCACCTATCTCCGACCACTTTATTTATTTTTTTTTTCATGCAGGCAACCAAACATTATTACTGCTACTATCTACAATCTATATCCAGTCATATCAACATACAGCATGTCAGGTTCTCTCCCTTTATAAATAGTTAAAAGTTGGTCATGGTACGGGTTCTTTGCCTTCTTCTTCTCTTCCTCTTCTCTCTCTCTCGCTCTTCCTATCCAACCCTCTCTCTACATACAATATTTATTCGTCAGACCAGGGACTAACTTACCAAACATTGGAGAGACCCTGGTCGGGGACTATCTACGATAGCTTTATTTCACCATTTTCTCTCATGTAGGTAACTGAAAATTATTACTGCTACTATCAACCGTCTGTATCCAGTCATGCCAACATAATGCTCGTCAGGTAATTTCCCTGTATAACTAGTAAAGAGTTAATCAAGGTACGAGTTTTTTCATCTTCTTCTTCTTTTCCTCTTCTCTCTCTCTTTATCCGAGCCTCTCTTCGCATACGAGTGTTATTCATGAGACCTATGTCTAACTTAAGCATCGGAGAGTCCTTGATCGGGGACTTTCTCCAACCGCCTTATTTCACAATATTTATTGCATGTAGGTTTGCAAACGTTATTAAAGCTACTATATACCGTCTAGTCATGTCAACATACAGCACGTCAGGTTCTCTTTCTCTATGAAGAGTAAGAAGTTAGTCAGGGTACGGGTTCATCTTCGTCTTCTTGTCTTCCACTTCTCTCTCCCTCTCTCTCTGTTCGATTCTCTCTTTACATACGAGTATTATTCATTAGTCCTGTGACTAACTTAAGTGTCAGAGTGTCCTTGGTCGGGGGCAATCTCCGACCACTTTATTTAACTTTTTTCTTTTCATGCAGGCAACCAAACATTATTACTGCTACTACCTACTATCTATATCCAGTCATATCAACATTCAGAATGTCTGGTTCTCTCTCTTTATAAATCGTTAAAAGTTAGTCACGGTACGGGTTCTTTGCCTACTTCTTCTTTTCCTCTTCTCCCTCTCTCTCTCTCTATCCGACCCTCCCCTTACATACGAATACTATTCATCAGACCGGGGACTAACTTAAGCATTGGAGAGTCCTTGGTCGGGGACTATCTCTGACAACTTTATTTCACTATTTTTTTTCTTCATGTGGGTAATCGAAAATTATTACGGCTACTAGCTACCGTCTATATCCAGTCATGCTAAGATATTGCTCGTCAGGTAATTTCTCCATATAACTAGTAAAGAGTTATTTTTTTTTCATCATCTTCTTCTTTCCTCTTCTCTTTCTCTCTCCTTATCCGACCATCTCTATGCAAATGAGTGTTATTCATGAGACCTACGACTAACTTAAGCATCGGAGAGTCCTTGGTCGGGGACTTTCTCCAACCGCTTTATTTCACTGTTTTTGTTGCATGTAGGTTTGCGAACGTATTAAAGCAACAATCTACCGTCTAGTCATGTCAACATACAGGACGTCAGGTTCTCTTTCTCTATGAATAGTAAGGAGTTAGTCAAGATACGGGTTCATCTTCTTCTTCTTCTCTTTCTCTTCTCTCTCTCTCTCTCTATTCGATTCTCTCTTTATATACGAGTATTATTCATTAGACCAGTGGCTAACTTAAGTGTCGGAGTGTCCTTGGTCGGGGACTATCTCCGACCATTTTATTTAACTTTTTTTTTTTCATGCAGGCAACCAAACATTATTACTGCTACTATCTACTCTCCATATCAAGTCTTATCAACATACAGCATGTCAGGTTCTCTCTTTATAAATAGTAAAAAGTTAATCATGGAGCGGGTTCATCTTCTTCTTCTTCTCTTCCTCTTCTCTCTCTCTCTATTCGATTCTCTCTTTACATACGAGTATTATTCATTAGACCTGTGACTAACTTAATCGTCGGAGTGTCCTTGGTCGGGGACTATCTCTGACCACTTTATTTCACTTTTTTTTTTCATGTAGGTAATCGAAAATTATTGTTGCTACTATCAACCGTCTATATCCAGTCATGCCAACATAATACTCGTCAGGTAATTTCTCTATATGACTAGTAAAAAGTTAATCAAGGTACGATTTTTTTCATCTTCTTCTTCTTTTCCTCTTCTCTCTCTCTCTCTTTATGCTACCCTCTCTCCGCGTGCGAGTGTTATTCATGAGACATACGACTAACTTAAGCATTGGAGACTCCTTGGTCGGGGACTTTCTCCAATCGCTTTCTTTCATTCTTTTTTGTTGTATGTAGGTTTGCGAATGTTATTAAAGCTACTATCTACTGTCTAGTCATGTCAACATACAGCACGTCAGGTGCTCTTTCTCTACGAATAGTAAGAAGTTAGTCAAGGTACAGGTTCATCTTCTTCTTCTTCTTCTCTTCCTCTTCTCTCTCTCTCTCTTTTTATTCGGTTCTCTCTTTACATACGAGTATTATTCATTAGACCAATGACCAACTTAAGCGTCGGAGTGTCTTTGGTCGGGTACTAACTCCGACCACTTTATTTCACTTTTTTGTTTTCATGCAGCAAACCAAATATTATTACTGCTACTATCTACTGTCTATATCCAGTCATATCAACATACAGCATGTCAGGTTCTCTCTCTTTATAAATAGTTAAAAGTTAGCCATGGTACGGGTTCTTTGCCTACTTCTTCTTTTCCTCTTCTCCTCCTCTCTCTCTCTCTCTCTATCCGACCCTCTCTTTACATACGAGTATTATTCATCAGACCAGGGACAAATTTAAGCATTGGAGAGTCCTTGGCCAGGGACTATCTCCGACAACTTTATTTCACAATTTTTTTTCATGAAGGTAACCGAAAATTATTACTGCTACTATCTACCGTCTATATCCAGTCACGCTAACATAATGCTCGTCAGGTAATTTCTCTATATAACTGGTACAGAGTTATTTAAGGTACGGTTTTTTTCATCTTCTTCTTCTTTTCCTCTTCTCTCTCTCTTTATCCAACCCTCTCTCCGCATACGAGTGTTATTCATGAGACCTGCGACCAACTTAAGCATCGGAGAGTCTTTGGTCGGGGACTTTCTCCAACCGCTTTCTTTTACTGTTTTTGTTTCATGTACGTTTGCGAACGTTATTAAAGCTACTATCTACCGTCTAGTCATGTAAACATACAGCACGTCAGGTTCTCTTTCTCTATGAATAGTAAAAAGTTAGTCAAGGTACGAGTTCATCTTCTTCTTATCTTCCTCTTCTCTCTCTCTCTCTCCCTATTCGATTCTCTCTTTACATACGAGTATTATTCATTAGACCTGTGACTAAATTAAGCGTCGGAGTGTCCTCGGTTGGGGACTATCTCCGACTACTTTATTTCACTTTTTTTTTCATGTAGGTAACCGAAAATTATCACTGCTACTATCTGCCGTCTATACCTAGTCATGCCAACATAATGCCCGTCAGGTAATTTCTCTATATAACTAGTGAAGAGTTTTTTATGGTACGGTTTTTTTCATCTTCTTCTTCTTTTCCTCTTCTCTCTCTTTCTCTTTATCTGACCCTCTCTCCGCATACGAGTGTTATTCACGAGACATGCGACTAACTTAAGCATCAGAGAGTCCTTGGTCGAGGACTTTGTCCAACCGCTTTCTTTCTGTGTTTTTGTTGCATGTAGGTTTGCGAACGTTATTAAAGCTACTATCAACCATCTAGTCATGTCAACATAGAGCACGTCAGGTTCTCTTTCTCTATCAATAGTAAGAAGTTAGTCAAGGTACGGGTTCATCTTCTTCTTCTTCTCTCTCTCTTGCTCTATTTGATTCTCTCTTTACATACGAGTATTATTCATTAGCCTGTGATTAACTTAAGCGTCGGAGTGCCCTTGGTCGGCGCCTATCACTGACCACTTTATTTCATTTTTTTTTCATGCAGGCAATCAAACATTATTACTGCTACTATCTACTGTCTATTTATAAATAGTTAAAAGTGTCCATGGTACATGCAATATTTATTCGTCAGACCGGGGACTAACTCACCAAACATTAGAGAGACCCTGGTCGGGGACTATCTACGACAGCTTTATTTCACCATTTTTTCTCATGTAGGTAATCGAAAATTATTACTGCTACTATCAACCGTCTATATCCAGTCATGCCAACATAATAATTGTCAGGTAATTTCTCTATATAACTAGTAAAGAGTTAATCAAGGTACGATTTTTTTCATCTTCTTCTTCTTTTCCTCTTCTCTCTCTCTCTTTATCCGAGCCTCTCTCTGCATACGAGTGTTATTTATGAGACCTGTGACAAACCTAAGCATCGGAGAGTCCTTGCTCTGGGACTTTCTCCAACCGCCTTATTTCACTGTATTTGTTGCATGTTGGTTTGCGAACGTTATTAAAGCAACTATCTACCGTCTAGTCATGTCAACATACAGCACGTCAGGTTCTCTTTCTCTATGAATAATAAGGAGTTAGTCAAGATACGGGTTCATCTTCTTCTTCTTCTCTTCCTCTTCTCTCTCTCTCTCTCTATTCGATTCTCTCTTTATATACGAGTATTATTCATTAGACCAGCGGCTAACTTAAGTGTCGGAGTGTCCTTGGTGGGACTATCTCTGACCATTTTATTTAACTTTTTTTTTTCATGCAGGCAACCAAACCTTATTACTACCACTATCTACTCTCTATATCAAGTCATATCAACATACAGCATGTCAAGTTCTCTCTCTTTATAAATAGTTAAAAGTTAGTCAAGGAACGGGTTCATCTTCTTCTTCTTCTCTTCCTCTTCTCTCTCTCTCTATTTGATTCTCTCTTTACATACGAGTATTATTCATTAGACCTGTGACTAACTTAAGCGTTGGAGTGTCCTTGGTCGGGGACTATCTCCGACCACTTTATTTCACTTTTTTTTTCATGTAGGTAACTGAAAATTATTACTGCTACTATCTGCCGTCTATACCCAATCATGCCAACATATTGCTCGTCAGGTAATTTCTCTATATAACTAGTAAAGAGTTATTTAAGGTATGGTTTTTTTCATCTTTTTCTTCTTTTCCGCTTCTATCTTTCTCGTTATCCGACCCTCTCTCCGCGCACGAGTGTTATTCATGAGGCATGCGACTAACTTAAGCATCGGAGAGTCCTTGGTCGTTTCTCCAATCGCTTTCTTTCATTTTTTTTGTTGCATGTTGGTTTACGAATGTTATTAAAGCTACTATCTACCGTCTAGTCATGTCAACATACAGCATGT
The DNA here is from genome assembly GCA_003260245.2 of Sideroxylon spinosum. Classification (NCBI taxonomy): domain Eukaryota; kingdom Viridiplantae; phylum Streptophyta; class Magnoliopsida; order Ericales; family Sapotaceae; genus Sideroxylon; species Sideroxylon spinosum. The sequence continues at coordinate 6,182 of QLOD02137282.1, read as the reverse complement.
CAAGTGCTCTTCTCTCTCTCTCTCTCTCTCTCTCTCTCTCTCTATTCGATTCTCTCTTTACATACGAGTATTATTCATTAGACCAATGACTAACTTAAGCATCGGAGTGTCTTTGGTCAGGTACTATCTCTGACACTTTATTTCACTTTTTTGTTTTCATGCAGGCAACCAAATATTATTACTGCTACTATATACTGCCTATATCCAATCATATCAACATACAGCACGTCAGGTTCTCTTTCTCTATAAAGAGTAAGAAGTTAGACAGGGTACGGGTTCATTTCATCTTCTTCTCTTCCTCTTCTCTCTCCCTCTCTCTCTCTATTCGATTCTCTCTTTACATACGAGTATTATTCATTAGTCCTGTGACTAACTGAAGTGCCGGAGTGTGCTTCGTCGGGGACAATCTCCGACCACTTTATTTCACTTTTTTCTTTTCATGCAGGCAACCAAACATTATCACTGCTACTATCTACTGTCTATATCCAGTCATATCAACATACAGCATCTCAGGTTCTTTCTCTTTATAAATTGTTAAAAGTTAGTCACGGTACCGGTTCTTTGCCTTCTTCTTCTTTTCCTTTTCTCCCTCTCTCTCTCATCCGACCCTCTCCTCACATACGAGTACTATTCATCTACCCGGGGACTAACTTAAGCATTGGAGAGTCCTTGGTCGGGGACTATCTCCGATAACTTTATTTCACTATTTTTTTTTTTTCATTTGGCCAACCGAAAATTATTACTGCTACTAGCTACTGTCTATATCCAGTCATGCTAACATATTGCTTGTCAGGTAATTTCTCCATATAACTAGTAAGGAGTTTGTTTTTTTCATCTTCTTCTTCTTTTCCTCTTCTCTCTCTCTCCTTATCCGACCATCTCTCTGCAAACGAGTGTTATTCATGAGACCTGCGACGAACTTAAGCATCGGAGAGTCATTGGTCGGGGACTTTCTCCAACTGCTTTATTTCACTATTTTTGTTACATGTAGGTTTGCGAACGTATTAAAGTAACTATCTACCATCAAGTCATGTCAACATACAGCACGTCAGGTTCTCTTTCTCTATGAATAGCAAGGAGTTAGTCAAGATACGGGTTCATCTTCTTCTTCTTCTCTTCCTCTTCTCTCTCTCTCTCTCTCTCTATTCGATTCTCCCTTTATATACGAGTATTATTCATTAGACCAGTGGCCAACTTAAGTGCCGGAGTGTCCTTGGTCGGGGACTATCTTCGACCATTTTATTTAACTTTTGTTTCCTGCAGCAACCAAACATTATTACTGCTACTATCTACTCTCTATATCAAGTCATATCAACATACAGCATGTCAAGTTCTCTCTCTTTATAAATAGTTAAAAGTTAGTCAAGGAACGGGTTCATCTTCTTCTTCTTCTCTTCCTCTTCTCTCTCTCTCTATTTGATTCTCTCTTTACATACGAGTATTATTCATTACACCTATGACTAATTTAAGCGTCGGAGTGTCCTTGGTCGGGGACTATCTCCGACTACTTTATTTCACTTTTTGTTTCATGTAGGTAACCAAAAATTATTACTGCTACTATCTGCCGTCTATACCTAATCATGCCAACATAATGCTCATCAGGTAATTTCTCTATATAACTAGTGAAGAGTTTTTTATGGTACGATTTTTTTCATCTTCTTCTTCTTTTCCTCTTCTCTCTCTTTCTCTTTATCCGACCCTCTTTCCGTGTACGAGTGTTATTCATGAGACATGCGACTAACTTAAGCATCGGAGAGTCCTTGGTTGGGGACTTTCTCCAACCATTTTCTTTCACTGTTTTTGTTGCATGTAGGTTTATGAACGTTATTAAAGCTACTATCTGCCGTCTAGTCTTGTCAACATACAACACGTCAGGTTCTCTTTCTCTATCAATAGTAAGAAGTTAGTCAAGGTACGGGTTCATCATCTTCTTCTTCTCTTCCTCTTCTCTCTCTCTCGCTCTATTCGATTCTCTCTTTACATATGAGTATTATTCATTAGCCTGTGACTACCTTAAGCGTCGGAGTGTCCTTGGTCGGTGCCTATCTCCGACCACTTTATTTCATTTGTTTTTTCATGCAGGCAACCAAACATTATGACTGCTACTATCTACTATCTATATCCAATCATATTAACATACAGCATGTCAGGTTCTCTCCCTTTATAAATAGTTAAATGTTGGTCATGGTACTGGTTCATTGCCTTTTTCTTCTTTTCCCCTTCTCTCTCTCTCTCTCCCCCTTTCCAACCCTCTCTCTACATACAATATTTATTCGTCAGACCAGGGACTAACTTACCAAACATTGGAGAGACCTTGGTCGGGGATTATCTATGATAGCTTTATTTCACCATTCTTTCTCATATAGGTAACCGAAAATTATTACTGCTGCTATCAACCGTCTATATCCAGTCATGCCAACATATTGCTCGTCAGGTAATTTCTCTATATAACTAGTAAAGAGTTAATCAAGGTACAATTCTTTTCATCTTCTTTTTCATTTTCTTTTCTCTCTCTCTCTCTTGATCCAAGCCTCTCTCTGCATACGAGTGTTTTCATGAGACCTGTGACTAACTTAAGCATCAAAGGGTCTTCGGTCAGGGACTTTCTCCAACCGTCTTATTTCACTGTTTTTGTTGCATGTAGGTTTGCGAACGTTATTAAAGCTACTATCTACCGTCTAGTCATGTCAACATACAGCACGTCAGGTTCTCTTTCTCTATGAATTGTTAGAAGTTAGTAAAGGTACGGGTTCATCTACTTTTTTTTCTCTTCCTCTTCTCTCTCTATCTCTCTATTCGATTCTCTCTTTACATACGAGTATTATTCATTAGACCTATGACTAACTTAAGCGTCGGAGTGTCTTTGGTCAGGTACTATCTCCGACTACTTTATTTCACTTTTTTTTTCATGCAAGCAACCAAACATTATTACTGCTACTATCTACTGTCTATATCCTATCATATCAACATACAGCATGTCAGGTTCTCCCTCTTTATAAATAGTTAAAATTTAATCACGGTACGGGTTCTTTGCCTTCTTCTTCTTTTCTCTCTATCCGACCCCCTCTTTACATACGATATTTGTTCATCAGACCGGGGACTAACTTATTAAGCATTGGAGAGACCTTGGTCGGGTACTATCTGCGATGGCTTTATTTCACTATTTTTTTTCATATAGGTAACCGAAAATTATTACTGCTACTATCTACCGTCTATATCCAGTCATGCCAACATAATGCTCGTCAGGTATTCTCTATATAACTAGTAAAGAGTTATTTAAGGTACGATTTTTTTCATCTTCTTCTTCTTTTCGTCTTCTCTCTCTCTCTCTTTATTAGACCCTCTCTCCGCAGATGAGTGTTATTCACGAGACCTGCGACTAACTTAAGCATCGGAGAGTCTTTGGTCGGGGACTTTCTCCAACCGCTTTATTTCACTATTTTTGTTGCATATAGGTTTGTGAACGTATTAAAGCTACTATCTACTGTCTAGTCATGTTAACATACAGCACGTCAGGTTCTCTTTCTCTATGAATAGTAAGAAGTTAGTCGAGGAACGGGTTCAATTTCTTCTTCAATTCCCCCACTTCTCTCTCTCTCTCTCTCTCTCTCTCTACTCGATTCTCTCTTTACATTCGGGTATTATTCATTAGATCTGTGACTAACTTAAGCGTCGGATTGTCTTTGGCCGGGGGCTATCTCCGACCACCTTATTTCACTTTTTTTTTTTCATATAGGTAACCAAAAATTATTACTGCGACTATCTGCCGTCTATACCCAGTCATGCCAACATAATGCTCATCGGGTAATTTCTCTATATAACTAGTGCTGAGTTATTTCAGGTACGGTGTTTTTTCATCTTCTTCTTCTTTTCCTCTTCTCTCTCTCTCTTTATCCGACCCTCTCTCCGCATACGAGTGTTATTTATGACACATGCGGGTAACTTCAGTATCGAAGAGTCCTTGGTCGGGGACTTTCTCCAACTGCTTTTTTTCACTATTTTTGTTGCATGTAGGTTTACGAACGGTATTAAAGCTACTATCTACCGTTTAGTCAGGTCAACATACAGCACGTTAGGTTCTTTTTTTCTATGAATAGTAAGAAATTAGTCAAGGTACGGGTTCATCATCTTCTTCTTTTGCTCTTCCTCTTCTCTCTCTCTCTCTCCCCCTCTCTCTATTCGATTCTCTCTTTACATACGAGTATTATTCATTAGACCTGTGATTAACTTAAGCATCGGAGGGTCCTTGGTCGGGAACTATCTCCGACCACTTTTTCATGTAGGCAACCAAACATTCTTACGACTACTGTCTACTTTCTATATCCAGTCATATTGACATACAGCATGTCAGGTTCTCTCCCATTATAAATAGTTAAAAGTTAGTCATGGTACGGTTTCTTTACCTTCTTCTTCTTTTCCTCTTCTCCCTCTCTCTCTTTCTATCCGACCCACTCTTTACGTACTAGCATTATTCATAAGACCGGGGACTAGCTTAAGCATTGGAGAGTCCTTGGTCGGGGACTATCTCTGACAACTTTAGTTCACTATTTTCTTTTTCGTGTAGGTAACCGAAAATTATTATTGCTACTATCTACCGTCTATATCCAGTCATGCTAACATAATGCTCGTCAGGTAATTTCTCTGTGTAACTGGTACAAAGTTATTTAAGGTACAGTTTCTTTCATCTTCTTCTTCTTTTTCACTTCTCTGTCTCTCCTTATCCGATCATCTCTCCGCATACGACTGTTATTCATGAGACCTGCGACTAACTTAAGCATCGAAGAGTCCTTGGTCGGTGAATTTCTCCAACCGCTTTATTTTACTGTTTTTGTTGCATGTAGGTTTGCGAACGTATTAAAGCTACTATCTACCTTCTAGTCATGTTAACATACAGCACGTCAGGTTCTCTTTCTCCATCAATAGTATGAAGTTAGTCAGGGTACGGGTTCATCTTCTTCTTCTTCTCTTCCTCTTCTCTCTCTCTCTCTCTCTCTATTCGATTCTCTCTTTATATACGAGTATTATTCGTTAGACCTGTGACTAACTTAAGTGTTGGAGTGTCCTTGGTCGGGGACTATCTCCGACCACATTATTTCCCATTTTTTTTTCGTGCAAGCAACCAAACAATATCACTGCTAGTTTCTACTATCTATATCCAGTCATATCAACATACAGCATGTTTGGTTCTCGCTCTTTATAAATAGTTAAAAATTAGTCATGGAACGGGTTCATCTTCTTCTTCTTTTCTTCCTCCTCTCTCTCTCTCTCTCTCTCTCTCTCTCTATTCGATTCTCTCTTTACGTACGAGCATTATTCATTAGACCTGTGACTAACTTAAGCGTCGAAGTGTCCTTGGTCGGGGACTATCTTCGACCTCTTTATTTCAATTTTTTTTTCTTGCAGGCCACCAAACATTATTACTGCTACTATCTACTGTCTATATCCAGTCATATCAACATACAGCATGTCAGGTTCTCTCTCTTCAAATATAGTTAAAAGTTTGTCATGGTACGGGTTCTTTGCCTTCTTCTTCTTTTCCTCTTCTCCCTCTCTCTCTTTCTATCTGACCCTCTCTTTACATACAAGTATTATTCATCAGACCGGGGACTAACTTAAAAATTGGTGAGTCCTTGGTCGGGGACTATCTCCGACAACTTTAGTTCATTGTTTTCTTTTTCGTGTAGATAACCGAAAGTTATTACTACTACTATCTACCGTCTATATCCAATCATGCTAACATAATGCTCGTCAGGTAATTTCTCCATATAGCAAGTAAAGAGTTATTTAAGGTACGATTTTTTTCATCTTCTTCTTCTTTTCCTCTACTCTCTCTCTCCTTATCCGACCATCTCTCCGCGTACGAGTGTTATTCATGAGACCTGTGACTAACTTAAGCATCGGAGAGTCCTTGGTCGGTGACTTTCTCCAACTGCTTTATTTTGCCGTTTTTATTGCATATAGGTTTGCGAACGTATTAAAGCTACAATCTACCATCTAGTCATGTCAACATACAGCACGTCAGCTCCTCTTTCTCTATGAATAGTAAGAAGTTAGTCAAGGTACGGTTCATCTTCTTCTTTTTTCTCTTCCACTTCTCCCTCTCTCTCTTTCTCTCTCTCTCTCTCTATTCGATTCTCTCTTTACATACGAGTATTATTCATTAGACCTGTGACTAACTTAAG
>QLOD02137246.1:0-20136 GCA_003260245.2 Sideroxylon spinosum | reverse complement strand
AGGGAAATCCCGTAATGAGAATTTGGAACTCCAAGTGAAACAAGAGAAACCAATACCCTGATCAATAAATAAATAAACTGGCATAGTTTTCTTAGAAAGTGCAACTAAAGTCATAGCATACAAGAAAATTTTCATTAGGACCACAATACAATTTAAAGGAGGTGTAGCAGCACAATATAGGCTCTGTTTGGAGTCACATAAAAAACCAAAAAAACCAAAAGTGTAACTTTTGGGTGTTTGGAGTGTAAAAAGTTATTTTTGTAATGATGGTTAGATATTTATTATTGATTTGATATAAAGTTGTTAAAAAATATATAAAATGACACGTGACACAATTTCAATGGAGAATCTTGAAAATTTTTGGAGTTTTGTGAAACTTTTTGGTATAAATGTCAGTACAATTTCTAAAAAAATTCTGGCAAAACCGTTGGAACATCCTATTCTGACCCGTTCCAACGGATTTTAAAATTTTTTTTTAAAAAGTTCAAATTTTTTAAGTTTTAACTTTTGAAATTTTTTAAATTTTGTTGGTTTTTTTAAGGCTTCAAACGCAGCCATAATTAATCAAAGCCATAGATATCACATTTACAAGATAATTGTATAAATAATTTCAAATTATCTTATTGCTTGAGAGGTCTTCTGCCTCAGTATATGAGAGTTTCCTTTGCCAGGTTTCTATTCTTTTGGTTGTGTTTGACGAGGCCACTGTACAATCCTCATTGACCATTAAACAGGCTTTAGTTGTTTTTATGTAAATTTATTCCCTAGATCTTTTGAGAGGGTGAGAGAGAGCAGCAGAAGAAAAGCCAAAGTGCAACTCCCGAAAACCAAAGACCAATTTATTTATGGAAAAAACGAAAGGAAAAAAAAATTGCATGTGCAAGTGAACAGTAGTGAACTTGCTTAGAGACTTTGCTATGCAATACCTCAAATCAAACTCTGATTCACGACCAGGCATTGTTTTCTCTATGGTTGGCTTCTCCAACAACCCACCACCTTTCCCTGATCCCAGGGCTGATACTGCCATAAAATGGCTCCGGTTGGTGCACTGTCTCTGAAGAGAGTATTTATCCCCTGTGGTACATAAAAAATGGGAATAGAAGGCATTCTTAGCTATCTAGAGAAAGAAAGACAACTGATGTTTCACCATAGAAACATCAGTCCAAGCAAATAATTTTAAATAGAGAGATCATAATGAAGAAGCCTCGTTTGCAGTACTTTCCTACATAATACAAAACTCCACTACCAGTGCTACAACAAACAGTCGAATATATCTTCTCCAAAAGTTCATAAGTCAAGTAATTGATACGAACTCCAAATCAATTTTGTAGGTCCATCAGATGCCAATTGTACATGGGATAGACTCTGCCCATAAATGAGCAATAGTTTATCCTTGATAAGAAGGCCCAGGATACTAGCTGCGGAAATAGATTGCCACAATCACTGGAATGGTTAAACAAGGTGATTTTCATGGAAAGTAACTTTCCCTTAATGCATCACAGGCTCTTTTATGCATTCTTTGAGAGAATATTCAAACAAAAGTTAAAATATCAAAATATCACAAGTCCAATATGGCAAATAAAATCCCATAGCAAACATTTAACACAAACATAGCTGCACAAAGAAACACACATATGACTGCAAAAAACTAAAAGGAGGAATCCTACAATGGCACTCTTCATCTTACTTGATTCACAAATAGTACAAAGACAAACACAGATGAAGCTTGGATTCGTTCTCGAGGGTGGCCAAATTTAAGTGTAGAAAAAATTATAACTAATAAAATAACAAATAATACTCATTCATCTTATTGTGTTCATAGTTGAAATAAGCATATATACATATACATATATATGTTATAAGTTGTCATTTACAAAAAATAAAATAAAAAACAAAAAGCCAAATGTGTAATTTTTCTCAGGCCGAGTTTGGTACAAAGTAATGGAATGGAATGGATGATCATACCCACATTACCATTCCATTGCCCTAAATAAATAACATTTCAAATAAGCATACTAAACAAGATAATGGAATAAAGTGTTGGAGTAACCATTCCATTCCATTCTCTTATGCCAAACTAAGCCTCATAGTTGTGAGGGATGCTACCTTTACAATTGAACTACCTCTGACTTTATGAAATGTGCAATTCGTTTGTTCTAATTTGTTTTGGCAAAACCAATCTTACATCTTTTGATTTTCCTATTTCACTTTATTTCATTTTATTATTATTATTATTTATTTATTTTTTTTTTTAAAGTATTATTTAATATTGGGATGTTTATAATGAGCTTGAAATTTTAAAATATTTAGGCTGGGAATATTTTTATATGTTTAAAGTTTTGGGGCCATTTAAATTGCAGACAATCTTTTTTCTTTTTGTTTTTTGTCACTAACAAAAGTGATGGATTTGGTAAGTATTTACTGTAAATTAGTTAGCCTAATGAAATTTTGAACCATATATGGGAACAAAATATATTCAAATTTTAGAGGGCGGTTCATAGATTAAATTTCTTGGGCCATTTAAATTTCGGGCTAAATCTTTTTTAGTTTTTATTTTATTTTATTTATTTATTATTTGTGTGCGTGTGCGTGTGTGAGATTAATAATAAGTGATAAATTGGGTTAACGGAAAAATTAATTGGACCATAAAAAATAATAATTCATTTTTTTTTTTTGGAGAGTGGGGGTTGGGAATATTTTCGGTTGAAAAATTTACATATGCTACTTACATTCTTTGCAGCTTGCTCTAACTTTCTCACTGGACAGTGTGGACACACACTAGTTGACACAACATAGAACTAAAGCAAATAGTTATCCTAGATTGAGCCTCTCCATCTGATGACCTCACACAATGTAGGCACAATGTTTTATATCATTTGATTTCCTCCTAATGTCACAAGGGCATAACAAGCACCTAATGGTCTGATGTCCCATGGAGAGAGGTCAACTACAAGTTCACACAAATTTGTTGTACTTAATTGTCTAGCCTGATCCTAAGACTCCTGAAAATGAGACAGGCATAGTCCCCGTACTATTGACGAATCCTCTTCCAAACAATCAGTTGCAAAGAAATATGAACTTTCATGTTTCTTACATTTTTCAACACACCTTATAGGAGTATTTGGAGCTTCAGGTCACTACTGGCTTAAGGTATAATCTTGGTTCTAACAAAATGTGTTGGAGAGATAATTATAACGTATCCTATTGCGGAAACGTATAAAACAAATAGTTGTCAAGATTCAAGAACAAGAGTGTTAAAACCCCGATTTAAGTCTTAAAATTTTATGAATTTACGATATTAGAGTGAGAAAACTTATTGAATTGCATCAAAAATCTAAACCAAACCAAACCAAACCAAGCCTTTTTCCTATTAGGTGGGGTTGGCTATATGGATTTGACGACATTAATCAAATCTGTTTAGGGTCATGTCCTCTGTTAGATCCATAAAGGCAACGTCATGTTTAATAATTTCTTTCCAACTTCTCTTAGGTCTCCCTTTCCCTCCCTACTCCTGATTATCTCCATGCTTTACACTAAAAATCTAAATGGGGGTAAAATAGATAAAATCTCGATTTACCAATTTTAAAAATTGAGGGATTTTTGCATAATTTTGTCAAACAAAATAGACTTTCTAGGCTTTGACTAAAATAGATTTCTATGGTTTATTTATTTATTTTCAAGTGATAGGCCATAAACGTTTCACTTATTACTTTTTCTGGTAGATTTTTTTGATTGTGTAACATTACGATTTCCCATATACTATACTAGTTGAGAGCAATATACCTAGTTCCACGAAATTGACGATTAGAAATTAAATGTAGTAGTTAGGATGGAAACTAAGAGGCCTGTAATAAAATGTTATAAATACATTTCTAACGTAACAAAAATAAGCTAGAATAAAGTTAATATTTTAATGTCAATTGTATAAGTAACAACAAATACTATAAAAGTCTCAATTATATAGTTGAGTTAAAGGGAGTATAAAGTCAGACATAGAATCATTTGTAAGTGTTGTTGAGGATTGGTTTTGCTAATATGGGTAGGTTTCTGTGCATAGAATTTTCTTGATACTCTCTTCTCTTATTTATAAAATTCTGTATTTATCAAAAATAAATAAATAAAAGCTCTAAATGAAGAAAATGTAATATAATGGATTATGTTTTCACGCGATAGGCTGTGGATAAAATCTAATGATTTTATGATTCAATTTTAAGTTCCAATTTTTCAGAACCTTTACCGATTTTAGGTAAAATTTTTATTTCAACAACGTTGGTCAAGCAGCATAACCTTCCAATAATTCTTGCATTCATCATATTTCTTGCTTAAGGAACAATTTGAGTTCCACAAGGAAAAATTTGTCAAATTCATCTTGTGAATAGATTTAGAAATGTTTATAGGTATAAATTCATTGATTATGTGTGATACCACTCCTCTCTCTCCTCCGGCATTCTCTAAACTGTGATCGTAGAAATTTACTAAAGATTATGGTCTGATGATATAAATTTATTGAATGTACATGATATCCACTCCCTGTGTCCCCTCAGATATTCTCTGAATCGTGAAAGGAAAAAATTCAGAACAGTAAGATCTTATTTTTATATAAATAATGATGAAGGAAAACTTAAAGCAGTGGCTCTTTAGCCACGTAAAAAACAGAAAAGGGAACAAGAAACAAGGAAATCCAGCACGTCAACTGAAGAAAACAAGAGCGCATGCCAGGGGAAAATCAAAGGGGAAAGCTGTTCATGGAGCACCAATACCAGCTCCAAGGACTGCTGGCACGTTAAGTTTCACTTGTTGCTCAAGACATGATCTTCATATACTACGACATAGACTTGTGAAGAGAGAATAATGTATGCTGGGGGAAGAAGTATTAACTGACCAATTGCCCATGAAGCTCCTAAAATACCTCAGAATTTTAAATTTTGATAAATAAATTTTATCTGATTTTTCCAGTGAATTCAAAATTTAATTTCCAATATAAGTTGGAATTTGGCTATTAGGAAATATTTTGGAGTAATTAAACTCCCGTGAATTAAAATTTTCATATGTCAAAACTTTTTTGGAACACTGAGACCTATTAAAAAAATATTCTTGGAGCCAAAAGACACCCAAACCATTTACCGCTTTATTTGATAAAGTCAATTTTCCTAACCCACATGCTCATTTAAATTTAATTCTTAATCAACCCATATCCTTTAACCCAATTTGATGACCCAATTTCAAAACACATTCTGTAAATACCCAACTACCTGATTTGAGATTACCCACCTGAATAACCCTAAATAGACCCCCCCTCTTCAACAGAACCCTACGAATCTAGGACATCCCATGGATGATGGGAGGTGACCCTTGAGGGAGAGTAATCATCACCGGCCTTGGAACACACCGAAATAGCAAACCCTTCATAAGAAGGAAGAGGAAGTTTTCTATATATAAATATATATACTTTGGTTGCTTGAATTGAACATAATTTCAGTTGGTATACTGATTGTGAGAAGAAGAGGAAGAGAGAGGCATTGAAAGGAAGCTTGAGCTACTAGGTAGGAGGAGCGGACCCTGGGTTTTCTTCACCATGTGAACATTCCTTCATTTTCTTATTCATTCTTGGACATGAAGTAGGATGATTCTTCCGAGCTAGCATGTTCATTGCATCTTAGATAATTTCATGATATAGGAAAAAGCATATTGAAAGTATAGGTTATTAAATTTTGTTGATAAAATGCAGATACATATGGCATTGTCATGGAGTCATGGATATATATATATATATATGTAGGACCCTATGATGCCAAATTTTGATAATCCATATATAATATTATATTCTAAATTGAGGGTTGATCTTGATGGGGATGATTATTACTGTGATTCTAAAGTAGATATGGAGGATAACGAACATTTTTATATAACAAAATCTCACTTGAAACGAACAAAACCAAGAAACAGAGCATAAACAACATTCCCAGAATTTTCTGATTTGTAATCTTGCAATCCACATGCCATGCCTATTCTTGTGCACACAACACCAGAATTTTCTTCGTCGTGCAGACGCCAACATTCTTCTCATGCACACCACAGTCAAAATGCCTTCTCATGCGCACGACACCTTCAGTCCCATGGACACACCAAACCCAAATCTCGTATCATGCACATGCCAAACCCAAGCCTTCTCCCATGCACACGTCTACTTATTTCTAACGTGCATGGCACCACCTGACCAATTTTTAGTACCACACTATGACCTAATAAATGGCCTTAAACAGATTTGATTGGCATCGTCAAATCTATATAATCGACCCTACCTAGTAGGAAACGACTTAGTTTGATCTGGTTTGGTACTATAACCTAATAAATGAGCTTGTCTTTGTTAATTATTTTGACCAACCTAGAAAACTTATTAATTTCTAAAAATTATATATATGAAACTACACCTATAAGATATCAGATTCAATTTCATAATTGAAAAAATTACATAGAATTATTAAAAATGTTCAGACTCAGCTGTCCGGAATTTTCCTCCTATCAATAATTTGTCTGTGTTTTAGCTAATTTGACCTATCTAAAAATTTACTTAAATCCTCAAACTTTTGTGTATGATAGTAGAGACCTATAAGAACTTAATTTCATGAATTCAGGAGATACGAAGAATTTTTATAAAATATCCAAAGATCACAGTTCATAAAGAGGTCTTGAAACACTTAAATGGTTTTGTTAAAATCTGGATTAATTAGCTTATCAAATAAATCTCTAACTTTAAAATCCAAATATTAGATTTGATATAGGATAATTTAGGTTTTGGAATGACTCGAAAGGACTTGCTTAGGATTTATTAAGTAATTTCAAAGTTCGGCCCCTAAATCTACCTATATGCAAACAACAGTCCGATTTTTGATTAATTTGATTAAGTACGGTACATAGTTTATTTCAAAAGTAAATTTATATGAAAACTAGATGGAATTTGCTACGTTTTAGAATTGAGGATCACTAGATTCCAATTTAAATTGAATTTTCTATAAATCTCCAAATTGAAGGTGAAAATGAGAAATACAGGTTTAATGATGGAACTAGACAATAATACACAAGAATAATGAGTTATTATATCAATTATTGACAATACTTACAAAATAATAGATTTTGATTATTTGTTATGATGTCCATTTGAAACTTGTATACAAGATATTGTGGAATTGTGAATGTTATTATTTAAATAATTGTCAGAAATGAGATGGTTACTAATGAGATGTTGAGAATTTCATGTGAATTATTTCACCACTTTACTTGAACTGACACATTGTGTAGTGCAAGAAATTAGAAGTTTACTATGGCACTTTTATGTCATCTTGAAACTATTGAGCATGATTTATCTAACTTAACTTGCAAAAGTTATGAAATTTTGGTTTGTTTGACTAGAACTCTTGTAGATTATATTATTTGGGTTGAACGAATATTATTTTCTTGGAAATAATTGTCGGCATTAATATTGTTAGAACTGGAATTAATATTGCTGGGTTGGTCTCTGTAAAGCCGCTGTTGTGGATAAGGATTGGCAATCCTCAAAGCGTGGTTATAGTGGTCCCTGATATGGGTTTAAAGAGTGTGGCGGACTCACATACCATCTATATTCAGGAATGACAAATTGAAATGCTTAAAACTTTGAATTCACGAGAATAACAACACTGAAAATTACTCCAAACTTCTTATGAAATAATGATAGCATAACTAACATTAGAAACCTTATTGAGATAAGCGAATTATGATGTTCGTAATTTATTATTGTTAATGTACATGTATTTGTATTTAATATATAATGTACCTAGACTCTAGGAATATGGAAAAACATCTTTGGCAAATATATATATACCCCTATTGAGGATCTAATATACAAGTCAATTTTTTCCCATTAATCGTGTTCTATCACATGATATCAGAGCATCTATCCTGAGCCTGTGTGTGTCATTAGTGTTAGCCTTCTGTGTATGTCAACACCAGAAAAGTTGGTGTCAACACAAGGTTAACGTTGGAAGCCGGAGAAGACCTATCGGCACTGTTAAAAAGACAAAGCTCTCTCCTCGTTTGCTGATTCAAAGCGTGAAAGGAGCTCAGAAGTGTTGTCGGAGTCGGGCGACCCTAGTCGGAGAATAATCGCCGCCGGAACCCTCCCCACGCGCCGCCACGCGCCTCTTGTTCGTCTGGGCGTGGGCCTCACACGCCACCTCCTGTGCCGTGCGTGAGGGCGAGTGTCCCACCGGAAGCCACCCAGACCACCTGCAGAAGTTTCGTCGGAGACCGTCGACATTCTAATCACCTCCGGTTATTGTTTCTGGGCTATTCACCCATTGCTTCAGTGTATGTGTTCAGAGCATGAACCTTCCTAGTCTTGTTCTTTGCTCCCAATTCTGTCTATGTTAGTCACTGGACAAATTGTCAAAGTCCAACAATATTGGAAGCACCGGTTGGAGCTCCGACAAGCATCAGTCCATCAGTGTGTTTTGTTTCTGTCAAAGTCTGGAAGTGCCAAAGTCACGCACTTCATCGTCTGTCAAAGCAATAGGCTGTCAACCCGTTGCTGCTCAGTTTATTCATACCTTGTCTGTCAAAGGTTGAAGGATCTCAGCTACGCGAAGAATTTTTGCCACTGTTGCTAGCATCATTGGAGTTGATTGTGAAACCTCAAATGGCACATATAATCTCTTAAGATTCATCTACTAGCAAGCATACACAGACTGTAACTCTTCCTAAAGATGAGTATTTAAGATTCCTATAATATCAAAAAGCTCAGCAGGCCTCTCGTCTTTCTTCTTCCTTTGCTTAACAAGGTAATTCCATTTCATGTCTCTCCACTCACTCTCCTCCCAAGTGGATTATAGACTCTGGAGCTTCCAATCATATGCGTGGAACATCTTCATTGTTTTCTGGCATTCAATACTCTACCTCTCTCCCCGCAGTTACATTAGCTAATGGGTCAACTACTACAGTCAATGGTGTTGGTAAAGTCGTTTCTTCCCCTTCTCTTTCTCTAGCCTTAGTATTCTATATTCCTTCTTTTTCTTTTAATCTTATGTCTGTTAGTCAACTTACCAAACACTGCAATTGTTCAGTGACCTTCTTGCCTAATTATGTTGTTATTCAGGATATGACAACAAAAGAGAAGATTGGTGGAGGGCATGAAGTTGGAGGAATTTACTATCTTGATACTGAGGTAACTAAAACCTGCTCTGCAGTAGCTTCCCCCTTAGACATTCATTGCCGTCTTGGTCATCCATCTTTAATTAGGCTAAAATGCATGGTTCCTAGTTTACATCAGTTACAGTCTTTAAATTGTGAATCTTGTCAGTTGGGAAAACATATTGTGTCCCTTTTGCTTCTCGAGTCAATAACAGATCTTCAAGTCCATTTTCATTAGTTCATTCTAATGTTTGGGGTCCAAGTCGAGTTACTTCAAAATTGAGATTTCGGTATTTTGTCACCTTTGTGGATGATTTGTCAAGAATAACATGACTTTATTTGACAAAAGATTGTTCAGAGCTGTTTTCTATTTTTCAAGCTTTATGTGCTGAAATTAAAACCCAATTTAATGTTGTTAGCATTTAGAATTTAGAATATAGGATTGATACGATATTCTTTCCTATTATTTCATTTCCTTACAAGTTATCACAGCTAGTTTTCCTTTTCTTAGTTTTCCTTATTTGATGTTTCCTTTTCTTAGTTTTCCTTATTGGATGTAAGACTTTGATTATAAATAAGATTGAAGGGAGAAGAGAAGGATTATTCAATTCTCTCTTTCTCTTTATTTTTCTCAACTTGGTATCAGAGCATTAAAGTCTGATTTCAAGAAAAAAAAGAGAGAGAGAGAGAGGAAGAGGCCAGACGTGTGTCAGTACATCTCACCTCGCCGCCGCCGGCTCTCCGGCCATCGGAGCTGACGGCCAACCACTCCAAAAGAGTCGCCTACCGCCGACGAGCCTCACCCACCGCCGACGAGCCTCACCCACCTGATCCCTTCATCGGAGAAGCCTCGACGCGCCCCCACGCGCAGCTCACCCGAGGCGCGTAAAGCCCACTTGCCTCCTTCTGATTGACCCGTGCCGACGCGTGGGCCTCCGGCGTCTCACCGGCGACGCATGATGGCGATCGCCTAATGGAAGGGAGTCCCCTTGTCATCAGTGAACCTTGTTTGATCTGATCTTTTTTTTTTTTTTTTTTTTTTTTTGCTGTTCTTCGATCTATGCTGCTATTAGTCGATCTCTGCTATTACTGTTAATGTTCTGTGATGATTTGCTGCTACCATTCTTTCTCTATGATGATCTGCTGATGCTCTACTGGTTGGTTAAAGACTGATTTCTCTCTTATCCTTATTTGGTCACTCCTGGTAATTTGCTTTCTTGTTGATTTCAATGTTTTCTTTTATTCCATGACTGAAGAGAAAGTTAATACTACTGAACTGAAATCAATTTTAATGAAAGAAGAAGATGCCCCTCGGTCAATTACTTTTAAGAAATTGAATAGATTAAATTATTTGGCTTGGGCCCATGCGGTAAACGTGTTTCTTCGTGGGAAAAAGAAACTGAAGTTTCTTACTGATCCTCCACCCAAAACCGATGATAGTGGATATGAGGATTGGTTTAGTGAAGATTATGTCGTTATGGGATGGTTATGGCACAGTCTTGAATCTCACATTGCTACTACCGTAGAATTCTGTGATTCTTCAAAGAAAATTTGGGTTTCTCTCGCTGACTCATTCTCCCAATAAAATAATGTTTCAAGGGTTTTTGAATTATATGAGCAGATCTTCACTACCAAATAAACGGGTCGTTCTCTTTTAGAATATTATAGTATTCTTAAGAACCTATGGGATCAATTGTTATAGCATAGGCCCTTTACTACAGATCTTGAGCAACAAAAGCGACACTGGGAAGATTTTAGGATTGCCTCTCTTCTCTTAGCACTTGATTCAGATTTGCGTGGTTTTAAAGATCAAATTCTTGCCAGTGAGACTTTGCCTACCGCTGCCAATGCCTACTCTCGTCTGTTGCGATCATCTTTAGGGCACCGTACATCGGTTCAGCCCACTACTTCAGAAACGTCTGCTTTCATCTCAAATGACACTACTCAAGGAGGCTCTCGTGGAATGCGAGGACGTGGTCGCAACTTTCGATGTTCAACCCGTGGTGCTCGTTCTTCTCAAGGGCAAGGAGATAGAAAATGTTCTCATTGTGGACGCACCAATCACACTGAACCATATTGTTGGGCTAAGTATGGTAAGTCAAATCAAGTTCACCATGTATCCGATAATCCTACTCCTGTGGCTTCCATCCAATCAGAGCCTTCAAGTTCTACCAATGATCTTAGTGCTCAACTCAGTGAATTGCTACAAACTCTTCGAGCTCCCAATTCATCTACTTCCACTGTTACATTATCAAATTCAGGTAATATTACTTGTATTGCTTCCGCTCCACCCTCCGAGGTCATTGATTCTGGTGCAAGCTCTCATATCTCTGGTAACTCTTTATTATTCTCTCATTTAAATTCCATTACTCATCATGTTGTCCTAGCTAATAGATCTTCTCATTCTGTAAAAGGACAAGGAGTTCTTTCTCCCCATTCTTCAATCCATTTGCCTCAGAGTCTTTATGCGCCTAATTTTCCATTTAATTTACTATCCGTCAGTCAATTGACTAAATCCTTACATTGTTCTGTAACCTTCTCTCCTACCTCTTGTGTATTTCAGGACCTCAAGACCAAGAGGACGATTGGTTTGGGGCATGAGAAAGACGGGCTCTACTACTTGAATCCTACAAGCCTTCCTCCTACTACTTCACCTGTTTTGAGTGCAACTATTTCTCCCCTACAATGGTATTTTCGTCTTGGGCATCCCTCTTTAAATAAATTGAAGTCTGTCATTTCTCATTTAAGTCCTGTATCGAGTCTAGAATGTGAAGCGTGTCAACTTGGCAAGCATCACCATAGTTCCTTTTCGAGTCATGGAGTCAGTCATAAACCAGAACCTTTTGACTTGGTTCATACTGATATTTGGGGACCTTCTCGCATTTCTAGTATTAATGGATATCAATATTTTGTTATTTTTGTTGATGATCATTCTCGCATGACCTGGTTATTTAAAATAGATCTGATTTACCTTATATTGTGACTCGTTTTTACAATGAGATTTCTATCCAATTTGGAAAACGTATCAAAATTTTTCGCTCTGATAATGCTCTAGAATACCTCCAATCTGTTACAGTTCTTTTGTGCTGATTGAGGTATTATTCATCAGACTTCGTGTGTTCATAGCTCACAGCAAAATGGTGTTGCCGGACGTAAACATCGTCATTTGCTTGATATTGCTCGTACTATAATGTTTAATATGCAGGTGTCAAAACCTTTTTGGAGCGATGCTGTTCTCACTGCATGTTCTCTCATCAATCGTATGCCATCCGTGGTGTTAGGTAACAAGTCTCGCTTTTCCATCTTATATCCCGATGGTAATCCCTTTCCTCTTACTCCTCGTGTCTTTGGGTGTGTGACCTTTGTTCATATTCTTAATCCTGGTTTAGATAAGTTATCTCCTCGTTCTAGAAAATACATTTTCTTGGGTTATTCCCGTACCCAAAAAGGGTATCGGTGTTATTATCCACTCTCGTCGATATTTTGTGAGTGCTGATGTTACTTTTTTTTAGTCTCCTCCCTTCTTCTCTACCTCCGGGACTCAATTATCTCATGACCTCTTTTCCAGCATTCAAGGGGAGTCCTATCCTACTCGTGAGGGGGAGACTAATCAGGGGGGGTCTAGTCCTACGTTACCTATGTTTCAATCTTCTTTGCAAAAGTCTCAGCCAAATTCCCACACCCAAGTGCAAGTGTATCAGCGGAATCAGGATAGACCTGTTGTTTCTTATGGCCCATCCCAAGCTTCCAATTTGTCTGAGGTTCCAATTACCACTCCTTCTACCCCTGATGATGATCTACCTCTTGCTCTGCGTCGAGGTAAACGTACTTGCACACAACACCCCATTGCTAAATTTATTTCCTATCATTGTACTTCTCCTTGTTTGTATTCCTTTATTTGTGCTCTGTCTTCTGTTTCTCTTCCAGCTTCATATCAAGCAACCTTGTCGTCTCCTAGGTGAAAGCATGCCATGAATGAGGAAATGGGGGCACTTTACAAAAATCATACCTGGGAATTGGCACCATTACCTTCAGGGAAGCAAACAGTGGGCTGTCGTTGATTTATAATGTCAAGTATCTCCCCGATAACTCAATTGAGCGCCTTAAAGCTCGTTTTGTTGCTAAAGGATATACTCAGACTTATGGAATTGATTATCTGGAGACCTTTTCTCCAGTTGCTCAACTCAATTCTATCCGTATACTTCTTGCTGTGACCACAAGTCGATCTTGGCCTCTTTATCAGCTAGACGTAAAAAATGCATTTCTTCATGGTGAACTTCAAGAGGAGGTTTATATGGATCAACCACCTGGCTATGTGGTTCCCAAGAGTGAACACTTAGTTTGCAGATTACGTCGTACTTTATATGGTCTGAAGCAATCTCCTCGTGCTTGGTTTGATCGCTTTAGTGAGGTTTTGCTAAAATATGGTCTGTAGCGATCTACCTCAGATCATTCTGTCTTTACTCAGCATTCTGCTTCTGGTACTATTGTATTGATTGTGTATGTTGATGATATCATTATCTCAGGTGATAACATCACGGTATTGCTGCTTTGAAAACTCATTTAAGTCAACACTTCCACACCAAAGACTTAGGTACCCTTCGCAATTTTCTTGGCATAGAAATAGCACGATCCAATGTAGGTCTCATGCTTTCCCAGCGCAAGTATGTTTTGGATCTTTTATCTGAAACTGGATTACTTGGTTCTCAGCATCAATCCTCTTATTCTCGTACTCCACAACAAAATGGGGTAGCTGAACAGAAGAATTTGCACCTTATTGAAACGGCTCGGTGTCTACTTTTTCAAATGAATGTTCCCAAAATTTTTTGGAGTGATACTGTCTTAACTGCATGTTATTTAATCAATCACATGCCTTCTTCTGTACTCAAAGAATTGACCCCCCACTCCGTCTTGTTCCTTAATAAACCCTTGTTTTCTCTTTCATCCCGAATTTTTGGATGCGTTTCATTTGTCCATCAACTTGAACCAGGGATTGATAAATTGGATGCCCGTACTCATAAGAGCATCTTTTTAGGGTATTCTAGATTACAAAAGGGATACCGATACTATAGGCCATCTCTTAACCGATTCTTTGTTTGCGCAGATGTCACTTTCTTTGACTCTACCCCATTTTTTCCTCAGTCTCAACCCCAATCTATCCTTGATGAGTCTTCCGTTCTCTATTAGTTCAGTTGAGTCTAGTCATTATACTCCTTTGAGTCCATCTAGTCGTTTAGCTCATCCTAACTTGCAGATCTATACTCAGCGTCGAGAAGTAATTACTCCACCTCCTGCTTCCAATGCTCCACCATCTGCTTCTCCTATGCCGCCAACTCCTGTAAGTGATTTCGATATTCCTATTGCTCTTCGGAAGAGTACACGGTCTTGCACTTCTCATCCTATTTCTCATTTTGTATCTTATGATGCATTATCACCATCCTATCATTCATTTGTTACGTCTTTACACTATATTTCTATTCCTAACACGGTCTCTGAAGCACTTTCTCACCCTGTATGGCATTCTACGATGGAAGATAAGATGTCTGCTCTTCGAGCTAATGATACTTGGAATCTTGTTGCTCTTCCTTCTGATAAGTCTGTGATTGGTTGTCGTTGGATATACATTGTTAAGGTTCATCCTGATGGTACTGTGGACAGGTTAAAGGCACGCTTGGTTGCAAAGGGGTATACTCAAGTTTATAGTTTGGACTTCTCTAAGACTTTTTCTCATGATGCTAAACTTACTTCTGTTCGACTTATTATATCTCTAGCTGCAGTTTATCATTGGCCTTTCCATCAGCTTGATGTGAAAAATGCCTTTTTTGCATGGAGATCTTACTGAGGAAGTATATATGGAGCAACCTCCTGGATTCATTGCTCAGGGGGAGTCTGGGTTGGTTTGCAAACAAAAGAAAGCACTATATGGCCTGAAACAGTCTCCTCAGGCATGGTTCGGCCGATTCAGTACCGTTGTCACTGAATTTGGCCTGGTTCGGTATGGAGTTGATCATTCAGTCTTTTACCGTCATTCTTTTAAAGGACGGATTTGGCTCCTTGTATATGTAGATGACATTGTTATCACATGAGATGATTCCCAAGGTATTGATGATCTGAAGATGTTCCTTCAAAGAAAGTTTAGCATCAAGGATTTGGGACCATTGAAATACTTCTTGGGAATTGAGATTGCCCGGTCACGTATGAGCATTTCTCTCTCTCAAAGAAAATATGTTCTTGATTTGTTGACTGAAACTGATATGTTAGGTTCTAAACCAGTAAATACTCCAATGGACCCAAATAGCAAATTGATTGCTGATCAGGGAGAGTTGTTGCATGATCCTAGTCAGTACCGGAGGTTAGTTGAGAAACTAAACTACTTGACAGTCACCAGACCTGATATAGCCTTTGCCACGAGTGTGATAAGTCAGTTCCTTGATGCACCTAAGTCTAGTCATTGGGATGCAGTTATTCGCATTTTGAGGTATCTAAAAAGTACACCAGGATGTGGTTTGTTGTATAGAGACAATGGCCATACCCTTGTCCAATGGTACACGGATGCAGATTGGGCTGGTTCTCCGTCAGATAGACGATCCACTACAGGATATTGTGTCTTTGTGGAGGGAAATCTAGTATCTTGGAAAAGTTAAAAGCAAACTGTGGTAGTCAAGTTCAGTGCAGAGTTAAGAGTATAAAGCCATGGCACATGCTTCTTATGAATTGATTTGGATAAATCATATGTTAAAGGAGTTGAGAGTTTCTATGTTACAACCCATGGAATTATTTTGTGACAATCAAGCAGCTATCCACATAGCTTCCAATCTAGTGTTCCATAAGCAAACCAAACATATTGAAGTTGACTGTCACTTTGTCAGAGAAAAGGTTCTACAAAATATCATCAAAACTAGTCATGTAAAGTTTGAGGATCAGTTGGTAGATTGATTCACTAAGGCATTAGGAGGAGCTAAAGTAAGGTTCATTTGTAACAAGCTTGGAACATATGATATATCTACTCCACTTTGAGGGGGAGTGTTAATGTACATGTATTTGTATATAATGTATAATGTACCTAAACTATAGGAATATGGAAAGACATCCTTGGCAAATGTATATATACCCCTATTGAGGATCAAATATACAAGTCAAGTTTTTCCCATTAATCACGTTCTATCACAATTATGTTGTTTTATATTGTGACCGATTGAACTCGTATTTTGTGAAATTTGTATTATTTTTGTGACCGTTGCACTTGTTAACTTTTAATTAAATATTTATGCAATATTGACTGTATTTATGCCATGCCACCTAGTCACAATCACAGCATTGGGCCAGCTAATGCGTGCAGTATCATGTCCACCTCATATAAACACTCTAGGAAATTTGATTACTAGGTTTAGTAGCTCATCCCTCTATGGGACATATTTTTCAAGTTATAATATGATTGTAGTAGTCATTGTCTAAAGGACTTTGGTTGCAAACTACCAAACATATGTTTTATACCCAACTTGTAAGTATTTATATTGCAATAATAGTTATTGCAATTATTTAAATATAATGATTGATTGTAAAACTACTTTCATTTAGTAATATATTAATTTAAATTATTTATTTTACATGGATTTGAGAGACGCATTAGTAGCTCTAATTTTATTTATTAATATATATATTGACCTTAGTACTTGACTTAATTGCCATACCACGTCACTTGACTACTGAAATAAAAAATTTATTCTCTCTCATTTTCAATCCCATTAACCCATGCCAAAGTGACACTCCAGATTTTCGGGAAACTCTAGGGCATTAAAGCACCATTTCTGTTGATTCTTAACACTTGGTGCAGGATTCGTTTCTTAAAAGAAATATCTTGGATCTAGGGTACCTAAAGATCTGACTTTGTGGACATCAAGAAAGAAGGGTGTCACAAATAACTATATTGAGATGATAAAAGACACATGCAATGAAGACAAGACATTCATGAGGTCAACAAGTGGGGACATTAGTTAATTTCCTATAACAATACATTTTCATCAGGGTTCTCTGTCAAATCCTTATCTTTTATTTAGCTAGGACAAAATGACAAGATCATGTGTCATGGTGAACGTTGTTTGCTGATAATATAGCATTAGTAGATGAAACAAAACATGGAGTAAATACTAAATTAAAATTATGGAGAGAGACGTTAGAATCATAAAATGCTAGATTAGAATAATGGAGAGAGACATTAGGATCATAAAAATTTATGAAAAGTTGGACTAAAACTAAATATATAGAATGTAAATTTAGCAGTAATCAAAATATATATGAAACAATAGTTAGCATTGATGGTCAAGAAATAGGGGTGTAAATGAACTAAACCAAGCCAAGCCAAGCTTTACTTTGATCAAGCTCGGCCCCATTTATTAACGAGTCTAAATTTTTTGTGTAGACAACCTAGAAAGCTCAAGTTGTTCATGAACAAGAAGATTTATTTGAAGACTACCTTGGAAAAGACTTCATATTTTCAATCCAATATGGGATAGTGCGCTCAAGTTTTCATGAGCAAGAAGATTTATTTGAAGCCTAACTTGGAAAAGACTTCATATTTTCAATCCGATATGGGATAGTGCATTACTTATAATCCTTTAATATTAAAACATTAAATATATGTGGCGTCAATAAATTTTAAATCAAATAAATTGAAGGGGATAACCAATCCCACCTAGTGGAAAAAACTTGGTTTGGTTATTAAATTAAAGGGGATGGTATTTCAATTATAATTTTTTTTATTGTTGGATATGATAGTTCAAATAATAACTACTAGCATATAAATGGTTTAGCTAAAAATTCAATAAATTGTATGATAAATTATACTTACCTACCCTCAACATTTAAGTAATTACACTTACCACCCTCAACATTTAAGATTACACTTACCTCCCTTATTTTGAAAAGTTATAGACGCTAACATCCTTATATTAAATAAACTATTAATCTTAACCGAAAATGTCAAAATCAACTAAAATTTCAAATAAATTTCCAATTTTACCCCTAGCTTCTTTAATCCAAGACCCCAATTTTCAATCGTAAGAAAATGTGTGTATATATATATGTATATACACATATTGTATGGTATAAATCTATAAATCCACAACCCACTACACGTATTTATAGATGTATAATTATAGATATACACTTTGTAAATTGCCCCACTACACTTTGTATCTAAACAAAATGATCAAACCTAGAACCATTGGCAAAAGAGAATCAAAACTACAAATTCTTCAAGTTTGGAAAAAATCAACTCCTGAAAAGTCAAATCATGATTCCTGGGTTGATTTTTAGATGGGAGGTAAGAGCATGGAAGACCCAGGTTTTCTGCTTAGAGCAAGAAGGCCTTTTGAGGCAAGTGACATCGTGAGATCAATAGGGTTCCTGTACCTTTTTAGGTGTTTGAATGCCTTGAGGACCTTGAGGCGATTGGGAGTAGAGCCTGGTATGCAAGAACCACTATTAGAGTTTTGGAATTTCTAATCAGATTATTGATTTTGAGTGAAATTTTGGAGTCAAGATGAATGTTCTTTGATTGAATTAGTGAATTTAGAGGCGTTTTAAGAGCATTCTTCGTTGAAATTATAGGTGGGTTACCCCTTCTTTGATTGTAATCAAAACCCTTCCTGAGGAATGAAGGACCAAAACAAGAGAGAGAGAGAGAGAGAGAGAGAGCAATTTTGGAAAAGTTTCTCTGTTTGATTGACCAAGTGAATTAAGAATTAGAAATTTTTTGAATAGGAAAGATGTGTAGCCTATGTCAAGAATGTGAAGTGCAAAGTATGTATTTTTTGTTAACTGCTTCTGGTTCACAATCTTTTATGCAGCCGAAACTGAAGTCATTGTGCTGGTGATGGCCACTTTGCTAGGTCAATACTTTTAGTGAGACAAAAAGAAAAAGAGAAGAAATCGAGACTTGATGAGATCATTTATCCACCGGATCTGTTTTAATTCTACCACCAGCCATTTCTTGATTTCGATTTCGACCTATTCCAATGCCGCCATAGCCCTTCGGTGTTCGTGAAGGTTTGGCTGGCGAGAGAGAGATTAACAGAGTACCAAGTATATATATATATATACAAGGGTATATTTGTCTTTATTACCAAAAAAGAAAAAATTAACCAAGTTAGTAGTAAGATTAACAGAAGGGAGTTAAGATTACCAACATTTCAAATAAGGAAGGTAAATGTAAATTTTTAAATGTTGAGGAGTATTAAGTGTAATTACCCAAATGTTGAAGAGAGTTAGGCGTAATTTACCTTAAATTATAATGCAGTTCTTAGAATGAGAAGAACACATTAAACAAGCCCAGACCCTTAATGCACCAAACCGGTAATGCTCAGACTCAACTCATTTAATAAACAAGCTTAATTTTTTTTTTTTTTTTTTTGGGTTCAAACTTGGCTCTTTTATTAAAAGCCGGACCCACCTAGTTCGAAAAGATTTGATTTGGTTTAGTTTGGTACTTTTATTAAATGCTATCAATAAATACTTAAAGAGTGAATAATTTCGATAGTAAGGGTCTGTTATTCAGAGGGAGGAGAAGATTAGTGGGAATGTCACGTAGAATTAAGGCAAGTGGCAATGTCACACAAAATTAAGGATAGTTTTATACGAAAAGCAATTAGACCTGCTATGTACATATTTAGAAAGTTGGATGACTAAAAACCATGTTAATAAAATGAAAGGATATTATAGAAGAATGTTCAGTTGGATGAGTGGTAAAACAAGAAAAAAAGATTAAAAATATTTGGATTCATGCCACAATAGATGCAGATAAATTGATAATTGATTAAGATGATTTGATCAAATACAATAGAAGCTAGTAGATGCGCCAATTAGAAGTGCTAACATCCAGATCAGGGGTAATGCAAGAGAGAGAGGTAAACCAAAACTAACGAGGATAAAAATTATATAGGAAGTCATGGATTGATATGGTTTAGAAGAGGA
>QLOD02137205.1:0-13796 GCA_003260245.2 Sideroxylon spinosum | reverse complement strand
GTCAGTCAAGTGAACTGAGTTGAAATAAGGTATCGAGTTGGTCAGTCAAGTGAACTGAGTTGAATATAAGATATCAAGCTGATTAAGCCAAGCTAGGGATGAGTATTGGCCTAGTCACGAGACAACGCTGAGAAGGCGTCGGTTCTTTATTTAAGATTGTTAATGTATATTAATAATAGTGTAAATGTATATTGATAGGAGAGGATGTATTTTGTTGTAGGAGATATATCTAGACCTTATGGAATTTGTAGTTATCCATGAATATGTATAAATAAACACACAAGAACCAGTTGGGTGTGTGGATTGTCGTCGGTAAATATAGTTTCTTACATGGTATTAGAGCATCAATTCCTAGTTCCTATGTAAGTATTACAAAAATCCAACATTGTGGTGTTCAAAGTTGTACACCAGAGATCTTCTCTGTACTGTGTTAAAGTCGGAAACATGAAACCATCACGTCTGACCACTATTGGTCCACAACCGTTTGTCCAAGATTACATTGATCGTGAATTTATTGAGGATCCTCTAGAGAAAGCAATTTGCTTTAGCGAGAAAAATCCAAGTTTCACATCTCAAATTATTGAAGTAAAAGCAATCTATGATTGGTTGGGGGTATGCCCAATAATGTCTATTAGAAACTAGGCACCCACCTTTGAAATATTAGGATTGCTTTTGAACAAAGGGGAACCCTCTGAAGTGAAAGCTCCAAACCCTGAAAGGAACTCCCACCTATTCTGGGAGAAGGAGAAACTTACCCAGTTGTTATTCATCTGAATTGACACCAGAGCAAGAATATCACCTGGTTAAGCTTTTAAAAGGTCACAAGAAATTTTTAGGTAAGTCAGTGGCTGATTTAACTGGTATTAGCCCTTTCTTATGCACACAACGAATTTATTTTGAGGAAGATTCCAAACCAGTTCGCCAGATGTAGAGACGCCTTAATCCAAATATGAAAAAGGTAGTAAGGGCTGAAGTTTTGAAATTACTAGATGTAGGTATCATCGACCCAATAGCAAATTCTAAATGGGTAAGTCTTACACAAGTTGTTCCTAAAGTCTAGTGTCATAGTGATTCGTACCGAAAATAACGAGTTGGTGCTTACTTGAGTTCAAACTAGTTGGAGAATTTGCATTGATTCTAGAAAACTCAATGCTCTAACAAGAAAGGATCACTTTCCCTTACCATTTCTAGATCAAGTCTTAGAAAGAGTGGCTAGGCATGCCTATTATTGCTTTTTAGAAGGCTACTTGGGCTACAATGAAATAGAAGTTGCCATAGAAGATCAAGCTAAAACTACATTCACTTGTCCTTTTGGCACTTTTACATATAAAAAGGATGTCCTTTGGCCTACGCAATGCACTTGCCAACTTCGAGCACTACATGATTAGCATATTTAGTGAAATGGTTGAGGATATTGTAGAAGTATTCATGGACGAATTCTCTGTCTATCGTAATTCCTTTAAACAATGCTTAAAGAATCTCAATCAAGTTTTTACAAGATGTGAAGAGAAAAATCTAGTGCTCAACTGGGAAAAGTGTCACTTTATGGTAACTAAAGGCATTTTTCTAGGCCATATAGTTTCAAAGGCTGGTATGCAAGTTGATCAAGCTAAAGTTGAATTGATTCAGAAACTTCCCACTCCAATATCTATTAAGGACATCAGATCATTTTCGAGACATGCTGGTTTTACCGACGATTCATTGAGTCACTTATTGACACAAGATACCCCATTTGAATGGACACCGCAATGTCAAGCAGTGTTTGAGAAACTTAAGAGTTGTTTAACTATAGCACATATACCTCAATCTCCTAGCTGGTCACTTCCATTCGAACTTATGTGTGATGTTAGTAACTATGCTATTGGTACTCTACTAAGGCAAAAGAAAGATAAGAAAGCGCATATTATTTACAATGCAAGCAAAACTCTCACTAATGCACAAAGAAACTATATGACAACTGAAAAGGAATTACTAGCAATCGTCTTTGCCCTTGAAAAGTTTCGCTTTTATCTCATTGGTTCACCATTAATGGTATTTATTGATCATTTTGCTCTTAAATACTTGTTAACCAAACAAGAGGCGAAACCGCAATTAATTCGTTGGATATTGCTTCTATAGGAATTCGATCTTGAAATTAGAGATAGTGGACAACGTCATAGTTGATCACTTATCCCGATTACCAACTGAAGCACATTTGAATGACGAATATCAAATAAATGATAGCTTCCCAAATGAACAATTGTTTGATGTTGCCGCACTTATGGTTGTCACACAGCCGTGGTATGCTGATATAGCTAAATATTTGGTCACGGGACAAATCCCAAGTGACTGGAGCCCTAAAGACAAAAAGAAATTCATGAGAAAAGTTCGAGTATTCTTTTGGGATGATCCTTATTCGTTTAAATCTTGTCTAGATCAAATAATTCAAAGTTGTATTCCAGAATGGGAAGTGTATAAGGTATTCTAGAATTCTTTCATTCACAAGCTTGTGGAGGCCATTTTTCCACAAACAAAACTGTAGCTAAAATTCTTCAATGTGGATTTTATTGGCCCACAATGTTTAAAGATATTCATTATTTTTGCACCACATGCGACAGATATCAGATATTAGGAAGCCCAACCCGTAGAAATATGATGGCTCTTTCCCCTATTCTAATCTTGGAAGTACTTGTTGGGGAATTGACTTCATGGGCCCCTTTCCAATTTCATTTGGCAAATATATTTTAGTGGTGGTTGATTATGTCTCAAAGTGGGTTGAAGCGATAGCCACAAGAACCAATGACCACAAAATCATGCTCAAATTCTGCCAAGAAAACATATTTTCGCGTT
Organism: Sideroxylon spinosum; assembly: GCA_003260245.2. Classification (NCBI taxonomy): domain Eukaryota; kingdom Viridiplantae; phylum Streptophyta; class Magnoliopsida; order Ericales; family Sapotaceae; genus Sideroxylon; species Sideroxylon spinosum. The sequence continues at coordinate 10,967 of QLOD02137205.1, read as the reverse complement.
TTGGGATGCCCTAAGCCATTATTAGTGATGGAGGCAGATATTTCTGCAATCATCTTGTGGGTACACTTTTACACACCTTATCACCCACAAACAAGTGGCCAAATAAAGCTACCTAATAGAGAAATTAAGCAAATCCTAGAGAAAACAGTTAATTCAAATCATAAGGATCGGTCACTGCGGTTAATTGGCTCCCTATGGGCCAATCGTACAGCTTACTGAACATCATTAGGGATGTCTCCAAATAGATTGGTTTAGGGCAAGCCATGTCACCTTCCTGTTGAGTTAGAACACAAAGCCTATTAGACCATTAAGCAACTAAATGCCAATATCGGCAAGGCTGGACCGTAAACTTCAAATTGCGGAAATGGATCAATTTATAAATGATCCATATGAAAATGTACAAATTTCAAAAGAAAAGATGAAGAAAATACATGATCAACATAGAGCCCGACGTCCATTTTACAAGGGCCAAAAAGTACTTCTCCATCCTTCACGACTTCACCTATTTTTTGGCAAATTGCAATCCAAGTGGACTGGCCATTTTATTGTGAAAAATGTTTCTGAGCATGGTGCAATTGAGAGAGAAAATCCAAGAATAAGAATCGATTTAAGGTAAATGGGCACCGATTAAAATCATACCTTGAAAATTTCATAGGAGCAATTAAGTCTTGGGATCTTTTAGAGCCCCCCCCCCCCCCCAAAAAAAAAAAATGAATGATTCAAAATTGATCTTCAAGTAATGTTTGTAGAGTAGTAGTGAACTTAGGTTTTAGTATTAATTCTTAGATTAATAACTTCATAGTTAATTTATGTTTCCTTAAGGTAGGGTTCCATATACAAAGAAATTTCTAGGATTTTTCTTCTCATGTTCGGACACCTCGATCGAGCTGTCCAGGCACTTTAATTGAATGCCAAAAATTTAAATATTCCTCCTTCCTTGTTGTCCGGACACCCCGATGCTTGTCTGAACACCCGACGTGGTCTAATTCAAAATTTTCCCCTTTCTCTCCTGTCCAGACACCTTGATAGGACCTATCTGAACACCACCATCTGAAACAGCGTCTTAACAGCTTTCACCCCAAAATTTTTCTACGATTCTTCAATCTCTTTCCACAAATTTTTGCATTTGAAGCTATGATAAGTCAAGATTCATCAAATCAAAGTAAATCAAGCATGTTTAGGAGGATTTTCGAACCCCAATCCATCTCATCATCCCTCAATGAGTTCATCTTCTACATTCTCAAACCCTAGACGCCACATTTTAGAAGTTTTGCTCTCAGATGATTCAAAGAACGTGCATTACTTTAATTGTGTATTTCGTACACAATTTTAATTATTTCCTTTGAAATCTTCTTTCTGATTTTAGCTTGGAAACCCTCGTGCACTCTTTGGGTTCGGAATATATCACACCACACCTTTGGTTTGGTCTTCTTCACCCAAAACCCTCCATCAACAAAAGGTAAATTCTATTTCAAGCTCTCTAAGATGAATTCCTTTCAACATGATTTCACAAATTCAACTTTAAATTCTTACAAATTTCAAACTTCTATAGCACTATAGCAGACCCGTATGTGAAGTCTTGTATTCTCAATTTTTGATGTCAAAATCTTTTCAAATTTCATTCAAATGTTCTTCAAATTCCTTATTTTGACGTCAAGGCACTACCCTGGATCCGCTTGTGAGATCCAATATGTTCCATTTCCTCAAACGTTATCTAGGGAACATATGCGATAACTCTGAGTTTTAGGCTGTTGACAAATTGAATAAACATGTTTTCCATACACAATTCGAACAATTTTAGTGTTTTCAAAACCAAACTTATGTTCGTTCTAAAGTTTTGAATTGCATACATTCTTCCATATTTGTCACGCCTATAAGTTTGAAAAGTACAATAGCCATTTCATTCTTTCATGCTTATAGTTTTGGGCCACCGAAGTTGGGTGGACAACGAAGTTATTAGGATTTAATTTTAAATCCATATTTTGTTATGCGTTATGTAGTTTGAAATGGGCCCCTGTATCAAACTTGCTGCCCAAAGACAATTAGGAGAGGGTCCTTTAATAGGAATTTGTTTTGTTGCAAATAAGCTAAGACATCACATGACAATATATGGAGCTATAAACCTATTGTGGTTGAAAGGCAATGGCAAATCAAACAGTTCAAGGAAGAAGAATTCCTCTTACTACAAAATTTTGAAGGGAGACAATGGCTAAATCTTACTAGATTCCGTCTTGGGTGTGTCGAAGACACTGTTCGGAAATTCTTCGCCAATGTCAAAAAGGAGACCATTAATAGATGATAGGGAAGAGAAGTCTTAATCAGTTGGGTCTGGGGGGTAGATCTAACCTTAACTCCAGAGGATTTTGCTCAAGTTTTCCAATTTTCTAGAGTTAGAAACCCAGAATTTGTGTATCCTTCTGAAGGTTCCCCACCCATGGTTGATGTAACGACTGAGGTCCTTTGGGAGGGGTATGAATGGACAGGAGAGGGTAAGAAACCAGTGTCTGAATTGAATAACAAATATTGGGCTTTCCACATGTTTCCGTGCACCAATCTATTTCCCAGAATCATAACTCTGATTGCAACACTTTGTGGCCCAAGCTGATCTATGTTATTTAGACTGGGAAGACTATAGATCTACCAACATATATGTGGCAACAAGTGCTTTATGCTTTTGGGCATCCCAATGCACAGACTGGCTTTCCCTTTGGTGGTGCTTTAACTGAAATTTAAAAACAAAAAGACCATCTGCCTCTCCTCTAGTTACTATTCTCCACCTTTTAACTTCACTTCTTATTCCAAATTCCGTGGCCTCATCAATAAGAAAAGAAAGACGCACCCACTCAAGCAAAGGAAGGAAGCAGTTCTCAGGCTACAGAGAAAGCAAAGAAAGAAGTCTCCAATGCTGAATTGGCTAACATGCTTCAAGATACATAGGCAACCATTGGGGATTAACTGAAAGGGTAACTCATGTGAAGCAAAATGAGGAAGATAATAGAAGGGGAATTGAGCATATTCTCAGGAACCAGGCGGAGCATGAACATTGACAACGAAGCTCCTTTGCGCAATTCCCTAATTTTCAGCCACCTTTCCCACACCAGTAAGATGCCGGATTTGGATTTTCTTCTCTTGCTTATTTTCATTCTAGATATCTTTTAAGGGTTTAGGAAGTAGATATCAGAGAGTTATTGTGCACTCCTAAAACTCTTATTATATATGGTTCACCTTTATTCATAGACGAGATGATTTGAGTTATCACTTCTACTTTGTAAATTGAAACTGGATATGGATTTGATGATTACTTGTCTAAATGCTTACACTCATAGCTCGTTTCATTTGCTTTTGTTTGCTTCTTTTTTGTCATTATCCCTATTCTTGTGTATAATTTTTATATTTTTCACATTATCCATGGTTGGTAACTTAGTTGTTGTACCTTCCCAAAAAAAAAAAAAAAAAAACCCTTAGTTGTTGCACATGTTTTGAGTTTATTTTGAATTCATTGTAAAGAGTAGGTTCCTAATGTCTAACAAAACCACTCCTATAGTTAATGAGTGAGAAAGCAAAACACCCATGAATCACTTACCTTTTGATAATGAGACAGACTGTTCAGATGTTGAATTAGATGAGTGGCCCAATGACTCATTTGAGGAGGGTATTTCCTTACCATTACATCATCCCCCATTGTTTATGTTAGCACCACACTACTTTTTTGAGGCACAATGGTGGGGTGAAGTTGACATTGAGATTATAGTTCAAATGGAATGAGCTGAGGCTAATATAGCCAACGAGTGACCCGATGCACCGGCTTCAGATTTTGAGACTAACACTACTTCGGATTGTGATGCTATACCTACACCTGAATCTGACTATGATTATATGCCTGCTCTTGAGAATATCCCTCCTAACAATGACGATGACGGTGATGATGATCACTCTCTCCCTACTTCATATTCTGACAATGAAGCAACAAAACCTGTTCGTATCCTTTTAGATTTTCTTATGAATTGTTGGACTAATTATTGGTCCAACGTGAGGTAATATTTACCCTTTTCATTTTTCTATGTTTACTATTTCTTTTATTTCTCTTTACTTTATTTTCCCTGTTTCATTAATTGTCATGCATCCTGTTGGGGAGTAAACACTCCTTGAACACATACTTATGTTCTTTCCTAGTGCATATTAATCGCGAGTTTCTTCAAGTTCGTCATCATGCATTGTGCACTTGCAACACTCTCACTTATGCAATTTTTTTAACATATTAAGGACAATGTGTCTACTGAGTTCGTCATCATGCATTGTGCACATACAACACTCTCACTAATGCAATTTTTTTTCAACACATTGAGGACAATGTGTCTACTGAGTTTTTTTAGAATGATGACTTAACTTAGACATACATTGAAGTGAAAGACATGTATTTCAAAATTTGATAAAAAAACTAAAACTTTCTTAACTTAAAATGAAGAAACCTTGCACGTGTTTAGTAACTAGTTTAATGATAATATTAGTCAGGAAGATAACAAATGATTTGGTTTCAATATTGAATAAGGCACTTGATTCAAATTGAGTATAAGATTTCCTAATGCCTTGGAAACATGCCACTTGAAACCATTCAATTAGAGTGTATTACAAATTGGAATTCATGATATTTAGTTATTCAACTATGCCAAGACATAGGTGGAGACTTAAAACCTTGTAGCTTGTGAGCTTTTGATCCTAATCGTTTATTCTTGAGAGTTTACATTAAATATTCTAAATCAGTTCTTTCATCTCAGTTTCTTTCATATAGCTTCATTTCATTACTTTGTTTTGGTATTGAATGCATAAAACACTTTGTTATGTACATTACTGGATCAATACCTCTAAAAAATGCTATTAACCTTTAGAGTGATGTTAAGCCATGTTTGTTCACTTTGTGCCTAAACCTTTTCTTGGTTGCATCTTCCTAAGAGCCAAGTTGAAACCTTTGAATAAAAATATGAAATGCTTTCTTGTTTTAGCCACGTCTTTATTCCCTAAGCCTTAGATATGTAGAATGCCAACCCATTGCATGTTTTGGGGTATTAACTGCACAAGGAAGTAAACTGTGAATAAGGAGATGAAATCTAGTATGTTTTTGAAAAAATATATATATATTAGGGACAGCATATCATGAATTCATTATTTCTTAGTCCCATGGAAAAAACAAAAAAGAGGATATTAGTTTCAAGTGTTGGTTCTAGTTTTAGGGTTGTATAAGGAAGGAGAAATAAAGGAGAAGCTTGGGAAAAGGGGAAGAAGACATGTTGTACTGTTCACTAAATCTCAAGACATGCACTTTGAATTCCCTATCTTTCATTTGGTAGCACCGAACCCCCCGGCCAAGTTACAACTTTTTGAAGACCCAACAAACTTAGGGTGAAAAATATTTGTAAGAGTATTGATCTAAATTGTGTATTTGAACCTAGAAATTTTGTAAATGCATTAATACATTCTTCCATGAAGTTATAAACATTCACATATACCCTTAATTCTTACTTATTCACACCTTATTTGGGTTCTATGCATAAACTTTGACATTGCATCTTTGCATGAACCTTAAGAGTAACCCTTATCAGTGTGAAGTCATTTGATGAGTGAAATATCAAGGGAGATTTGAGGTTGAAACCGTTGTCTTTGGAGTACACCTGATAGCTACTTTGATTGAATAACTGAAATGATGCACTTGAAATTAAATGGTTGAAAGGTTAGGTAGGTTTGATATGCTTTGGGAGGTTTTATGCAATTTTTTGCATTTTGTTACTTTTTTCATATTGAGATAGAATCAGGAGTTATTGGATTGAAGTTTACTACTCATTGAACTAGCTTAGAAATTTTGTAGGTAGATTTACTACAAACTCTCACGAGACTTCACTCGTCCATTATGGGGAACCTAGAGGTTTAAAAGGCTTGTTACACATAGGTAAGTGCAACCGTGTTTCCAACGAAAACAGAAATAGGATAGTAGTTTATTTCACTTTAATAAAAGCATTATTCTTCAATAATGTCATTGCTAGGGACTAGCAATGCTTAAGTTAGAGAGTGTGATTACACTTGAAAGTGTAATCACAAGTCATAATTTAGATAGTGAAACGTGCATTTGCCAGTTAATTATGAGAAATTTATCTGTGTTTAAGATTTATTTTGAAATTGTTTCTAAAATGCAGAGAAAGCTTGGAAATTATCGAAATTATCGGTGATTCAAACGAGGAACAACTCCTTGCTATCCAAACACCTCGTTGGTCTCTTCAAACAGTAGCAAGGAGACAACTGGCAAACAAGGATAAGGACAGAACTTGAAGCGTAATTATCTCTGCTGTCCACACACCCAATTGGGCTGTCCGGACATCCTCGGCTGATATGCACGGAAATTTAGGTTTAGGGTTGAGAATTTTCTCTACATATACATTGTTTTTAGAGCTGTAACCGTACACTTTATTCATATTCTCCACATTTTAGTTTTAAGGGAGTTTTAGGTTTAGTTTTGAGAGTTTTGAGAGTTTTGGTTCGTTATGAAGTACGGTTCGTTATGAAGTACGGTAAACGTTTCGTTTTATTCAATGAAATCTAGTTTGTTTTCGTATTCTCTTTTTGCTTGCTGTTTTATCATGAAATCTATGATAGGCTAAAGAAGTTTTCTTGATCTAACCTTACTAATGAAGGGTGAATCATTAAAATAGTTCGATGGGCGTAAAGCGACGCATGTAATGTGAAAACGTTCATGTATTGATTTGTATCTTTCAGATTTGTGATTTATTCATTTTCAAATACCTTCAAAAACGAAGATTCTTGTTCATATTCCCTGAAATCACTAAAGAGAGTTTTCGATTTTAATTTCATAAAAAGTTTGAAATGAGTAGGTTAGATCTAAAACCAAAATTATTATATTAGAATGTTTTCTGATTTTTCAATCCTTAACGAGATTTTAAAATTGTGTTTTGGACTTTGAAAGGATTTCACGAAAACATATTCCAGTTTATATTTTCTCTTATGTGAAATATGAATTGAGTATTGAAAGCAGATCAAAGTATGGAATAATAGATTGACTCGGATTTAAAGGTTAGATCAAGATTCGTTCTATTGATCTTAAATATCCAAATTGCTCTCTGTTTTTGAGTTTTATTTGTGTTGCTTGCTGTTTTTTTTTTTTTTTTTTTTTTGGGTTGTGTTTTGAAGTCTTATCTTTATTTGCTCTTTATGTTTAATCGAATTCTTAGTTTATTAATTTATCCATTTGACAACACAAATTGAAAACTTTTGTTTATCTTTCCCTTGAGCATTAAATAATATAACCTAGATATAATTTGAAACTGATTTTGTTTCATTCCTTGTAGATACGATCTCGTTCTCATCAAGTTAAAACTACACCGTAGACTCTTGCACTTGAGGGTCAATTCATCTACACTTTTGCTCGACGATCAGGGTTTTTAAGTACTTCGTTACTTTTATTGATGATTTGTCACGATTTACATGGGTTTATTTAATGAAAAATCGTTTTGAATTATTCTCTATCTTTTAATCCTTTTGTACTGAAATTAAAACTAAATTTGATGTCTATCAAGATACTTCGTAGTGACAATGCCAATGAATATTTCTTCAAACCTTTTACTGATTTTATAACCTCATTTAGCATGCTCCATTAGTCCTCTTGCTCTTGTACTCCACAACAAAATAGAATTGCAGAGAGGAAGAATTTACATCTTGTTGATATAGCCTAATATTTGATGTTTCATACGCAAGTTCCTAAAGTCTTTTGTGGGGACACTATTCTCATTGCATGCTACTTAATTAACAGAATGTCGTCTTCTGTTCTGCAAGATTGTTTCCCTTATTCTGTTTTGTTCTCCCAAACACTGCTGTTTTCTCTTCCTCCTTATATTTTTGGATGTGTTGCATTTAACCATCAAATTGGCAGTGGAATTAACAAGCTAAAACCTCGTGCTCTTAAGTGTCTTCTTGGGATACTCTCAGTTATAGAAAAGATATCGATGTTACAGTCTATCTCTTCATCATTACTTTGTGTGCGCTGATGTTTCATTTTTTGATAATACCTCTTTCTTTTCTAATGCGTCATCCTTATTTGATGTGAATGAAAGTCTCCCTTTACTAGTAATTTTCCTTTTTCGTCTCTCTCACTCTGACCTTCAGGTTTCTACTAGATGGCTAGCAGTTACTGAGTCTTCCCCTAATACTTCAGATACTCCATCTTCTCCAACTCCGCCTTCAAATCCTGCTCCTGAGAATGCACCTAGTGATCTTGATCTTCCCGTTACCCTTCTAAAAGGTAGACGCACTTGCACTTCCCATCCAATTTCTAATTTTGTTTCCTATACAGTCTTGTCTCCTCCTTATCAACACTGTCCACTACTTCTATTCCTAATTCTCTGTCTAAAACTTTATTTCATTTTGGATGGCGTGCTACCATGGAGGAAGAAATGTCCGCTATTCAAGCCTTGAAATTTGGTTGTTCTTCCCCCTAGAAAGTCAACTATTGGTTATCGATGGATGTATAATGCCAAAGTTTACCCTAATGGTTTTGTTGATCTGTTGAAGGCACGACTAGTTGCCAAAAAGCACACTCAAATTTATGGTCTAGATTTTTCAGACTTTTTTCCCATGTGGCTAAGATTACCTCTATTCGGCTCCTTATTTCACTTGTTATATGTTTCATTGGCCACTACATCAGCTGGATGTTAAAAATCCCTTTCTTGAGATTGTTGCTGAGGGAGAGTCTGGATCAATCTGCAAATTAAAGAAGTCGTTGTATGGCCTAAAACAATCCCCTCGGGCTTGGTTTGAAAGATTTAGTGATGTAGTGATAGATTTTGAATTGACACGATATCATGTTGATCATTCTGTATTTTACCGTCAGTCCTCTCAAGGGAAGATTTGGTTGCTCGTTTATGTGGATGATATTGTGATCACAAGAGATGATACACGAGATATTCATGATCTGAAGCTGTTTCTTCAAGTGAAGTTCAATATCAAAGACTTGGGTTCATTGAAATACTTTTTGGGGATTGAAATTGCATGATCACATATGGGGATTGCTCTTTCTCAAAGAAAATATATACTTGATTTGTTGTCTAAACTGGCATGTTGGGAGACAAACCAATTAATACTCCAATGGATTCCAATACAAAACCTCTTGCAGATAGGGGAGAATTATTGGATGATCCAGGATGATATTGCAGATTAGTCGAAAAACTTAATTATCTATAGCGACATAGTCAAATCTCTCATTTGCTACAAGTATAGTTAGTCAATTCCTTGATGCACCTCATTCTAGTCATTGGGATGCGATTATTTGCATTTTGAGGTATCTAAAAGGTGTACCGAAACGTGGTTTGTTGTATCAAGATAATGACCATACTCTTGTCCAAGGTTATACAGATGCCGATTGGGCTGGTTCTCCATCAGACAAACAACCTACTACAAGATATTGTATCTTTATAGGAGGGAATCTAGCATCTTAGAATAGTAAAAAGCAAACTGTGGTGGCAAGATCAAGTGCAGAGTTAGAATATCAAGCCATGGTACATATGTCTTGTGATTTGATCCAGATAAGTCATACGTTAACAGAATTGGAGTCTTTGAATTACAGCAAATGGAATTGTTTTGTGATAGTCAAGTTGCCGTTCACATAACTTCTAATCTAATGTTTCATGAGAGGACCAAGCATATTGAAATTGATTGTAACTTTGTCGGAGAAAATATCTTACAGAATATCATCAAAACTAGTCATGTTAAATCTGAAGATCAATTGACCGATTTATTCACTAAAGCTTTAGAAGGAGCTAGAGTAAGATATATTTGTAACAAGGTCGGAACATATAACATATATGCTCCAGCTTAAGGGGGAGTGTTAATGTATATAAATTATAGTGTAAATGTATATTAATAGTAGATGATGTATTTAGTTATAGGGGGGATGTATTTAGACCTTATGAAATTTGTATAGCATCCATGAACATGTATAAATAAACACACAAGAACCCAGTTGGGTGTGTGGATTGTAGTCAGTAAATCTAGTTTCTTAGAAAGATTAGTCCCAAAGATGCCTTAGCCATATTATAAATGAAGGTAAGATATGATTAAATATAAGGGATCACCATGAATATACTAGAAAATTATGTTCAAGGGAGTAAGGACCTCAAAGAGGCTTTGACTCAAACATCCAAGCTTTCACTAAAGTTTGTATAGGTCAAGTGGCAAGATTTCACTAAGCAAACTTGATGATGATGATTCATCACATGAAACAACAATCAAATTTCCACCCAAGATATACTATGATAACAATCACCTATGTCACAAACACGGTGGGCCGATGGCCTTGGCGGGACTCCATTCATGTTTAGGACCCATTAGTGGTTATAACTGGGTGAAAATATCATGTTATGACCCGGAGTGGAATATGGGAAGTATTGACGCAATGGTGTAGGACACAAGGTCATCAAGGTGGGGAATGTCATCAGTTTAGCAACATCCTGCACCTCGTCTTAATAGAAGAGATAAGAATACGACAAAGATGATCCTATAGGACGCACGTCATTACTTTCAAACCTCTCACACTTGTGTAGCTAGAACCAAGGGCTTATGGGCGCAAGGTTTATGGGCGCCGCGAAGAGCCACCCAAGATTTACAGGTAGCATGTGAGTTTAGTTACATATTATGCCTATAAATAGTGAATCCCACTCCTCGGTTAAAGTCAATTTAGAAGAGATGAAATTGGAGAGCACTATGTCACCAACTGTGTTGTAGATCAACACTAGAGAGAAAGCACCTACCTTTCAAAACAGACAAAAAAAAAAAAAATCAGGATTTGTCTTCTTTATGAGCTACTTTATTAGTTCGTGGTGAAGCTCAGCTGGAGGGACAGTGCCCAGGGCTTTTAGGGAGGTCTAGGTCAAGAACATGAAATGATGAAACTGAGGTACAGAAAGAATAAG
>QLOD02137197.1:0-20181 GCA_003260245.2 Sideroxylon spinosum | reverse complement strand
ATATATGAAAAATAATGCGAGAAATACTTACGTAAAAATCTAATGTAACAAAGAATTGAAGAACAGATGAAGGTAAAGTAAAACTAGGGTTTGCACAAAAGCGAAGAAACGTAGTACGGCTAGTCTAGGGGTTTTTTTTATTACATCAGAAATAAGCCTTTTCATAGGCATACTAAAATCAAGGGTAAACGTGTAATTTCCCATCTTCAGTATGTGCATAGTAACTAGCCTTGGCGGGCTCCCCTGCCAAACACAGGCGGGCGCCCCTGCAAATGAAGCTCTCGGCGGGCGCCCCTGCCAAACACAGGCGGGCACCCCTGCTGATAAAGCTCTCAGCGGGCGCCCCTTCCAAACTCAGGTGGGCGCCCCTACTTGTTTGTTGATTCCGCTTCCTACATTTTGGCTTCTATTTTTGTTCCTTTAGGCTGTGTTGATCCATTTTCCTACAAAGCACATGAAAATAACAAAACAAGATCAAAACACAATAAACTTAAAGTTCACTTGATAAATGTCCATAAAATGAGTGTGAAATGAGGCTAAAGAATAACAATGATTGCTTGCAATCAATCACCTTTGAAATAGGTAGTGAATTTCTTTAATCTTATGAAACTTAGAAATTAACACAGTAGGTTCCTTATGGATTCGACCTTGTTCTTACCAAGTTAAAACTACACTACACACCTTTGCACTTGGAGGTAATTTTTAGACGTAATTTCTAGAGGCAGTCTTAACTAGTATTAGTCCACTTCTCTGAATCCACTGAATCTATTTAGAAGAGGATACCAAACCAGTTAGACAAATGTAATGGAGACTCAATCCAAACATGAAAGAAGTAGTTAGAGCTAAAATGTTAAAATTACTCGATGTAGCAATCATATATCCAATCTCTGACTCTAAATGAGTAAGTCCTACACAGGTACTTCCTAAGAAATAAGGTGTTACTGTAGTTCAGAATAAGAATAATGAGTTGGTTTCAACTCGACTGGTTGGAGAGTTTGCATTGATTAAAGAAAACTCAATGCTGTGACAAGGAAAGACCATTTCCCTTTTCCATTCCTAGATCAAGCCTTGGAAAGAGTGGCTAGGTGTGCTTATTACTATTTCTTAGATGGCTATTCGAGGTGTAATCAAATTGATGTTGCATTAGTGGATCAAGCTAAAACTACTTTTACCTATCCTTTTGGCACATTTGCTTATAAAAGAATGCCCTTCAGCCTTTGCAACGCCCTTGCTACCTTTCGGCGCTATATGACTAGTATTTTTAGTGAAATGATAGAATAAATTGTAGAAGTCTTCATGGACGATTTCTCTGTCTATGGTGATTCCTTTCAGCATTGTTTAGAAAACCTTGATCTAGTACTGACCTGGTGTGAGAAGAAGAACCTAGTGCTTAATTGGGAAAAATTCCATTTCATGGTGATTAAAGGCATAGTCTTAGGTCACATTATTTCTAAAGAAGGCATTCAAGTTGACCAAGCTAAGGTAAAGTTAATCCAAAAACTTCCCACTCCACAATCTGTTAAGGACATTCGATCATTCTTAGGCCACGCTGGATTTTATCGGCGGTTCATTCAATCTTTTGGTGAAATCTCAAAACCCTTGTATTATCTATTAACACAAGAGGGATCCTTTGAATAGACACCACAATATCAAGAGGCCTTTGAAAAACTCAAGAAATGTTTAACTACAGCACCTATTCTTCAATCTCCTGACTAGTCATTTCCTTGTGAAATTATGTGTGATGCAAGTGACTATGCCATTGGTGCTGTGTTAGGGCAAAGAAAGGACAAAAAGACACACGTAATTTATTATGCTAGTAGAACCTTAACTAATGCTCAATGGAATTACACGACAACTGAAAAAGAAATACTGGAAATTGTCTTTGCCCTTGAAAAATTTTGCTCCTATCTTATTGGTTCAATAGTTATAATTATACTGATCATTCTGCATTGAAATACCTGTTGGCCAAATCTGAAGCTAAACCAAGGTTAATACGTTGGATTCAATTACTACAAGAATTTGACCTTGAAATTAGAGACAAAAAATGGAGTTAAAAAATGTAGTGGCTAATCATCTGTCACGTTTACCGATGGAAGCTTATTCAAAAGATCAAATTCAACTAAATGATAGCTTCTCAGATGAACAGTTATTCAATGTAGCTGTAATAATAGCATCTACACCTTCGTGGTTTGCTAATATTACCAACCATTTAGTGGCAGGAAAAATTCCAGAGGAATTAAGTCCTAAGGATCGAAGAAAATTCTTAAGAAATGTCTGAGTGTTCTTTTGGGACGACCCCTACCTATTCAAATATTACCCTAACCAGGTAATCTGACGTTGTGTTCCCGAATGAGAAGTTCAGGGCATAATTGAATTTTTCCACTCTCAAGCGTGTGGTGGCCATTTTTCCACAAACAAAACAACTTCCAAAATTCTACAATGTGGATTTTATTGGCCTACTTTATTTAAAGATGTTCATCAATTCTGTACCTTATGCGACCGATGTCAACGTTTAGGTAGTCTAACCCAAAGAAACATGATGCCTCTGTCCCCTACTCTAGGGTTGGAAGTATTTGATTGTTAGGAAATAGACCTCATGGGTCCCTTTCCTATTTCCTTTTATTTTGAGTACATTTTAGTAGCAATAGACTGTCTAAATGGGTTAAAGTAATTGCTGCTACAACGAACGATCACAAAGTTGTGTTGAAATTCTTCCACGAGAATATATTCTCACATTTCGGGATGCCCCGAGCAATTATAAGTGATGGAGGAAAACACTTCTGCAATCAGCCAGTAGGTACCTTATTGCATAAGTATGGTGTAGTTCACAAAGTTGGTACATCATATCACCCCCCAAACAAGTGGGCAAGTAGAACTGGCTAATAGAGAAATTAAACAAATTGTGGGAAAAGGGTCAACCCAAACTGTAAAGATTGCTTGTTATGATTGATTGAATCCTTATGGGCTTATCGTACTGCTTATAAAACAACGCTCGGGATGTCTCCATATCGGTTGGTTTACGGAAAGCCCTGTCATTTGCCCATTGAATTAGAACATAAAGCATATCGAGCCATTAAACAATTCAACGTTGACATTGACAAGGCTAGGTTGCACTGTAAACTTCAGATTACAGAGATGGACAAGTTAAGGAATGATGCCTATGAAAATGCCCAAATTTCAAAGGAAAATATGAAGAGGCTTCATGACCAACACATTGCTAGTCAATCATTCCATAAGGGCCAAAAAGTGCTTCTTTATCACTTACGACTTCACCTCTTTCCAGGTAAGTTGCAATCTAAGTGGACAGGCCCATTGATCTTAAAGAATGTTTCTGAACATGGTGCCATTGAAATCGAAAATCCTAAGAATATGAACCATTTCAAAGTCAATGGGCACTGGCTAAACCCCTATTTAGAAAATTTTATTGGCTTAATTGAGACATGGGATCTTTTGGATCCCCCACCTTATGAATAATTCAAATTAAAGTTTATATATTAGGTGTATACTAATCCATTAGGTTAGTTTTATCTTACTTTCTCTTTTGTTTGTTCCTAGTTTAAATTAAAAAAAAAAACCAGACGGTCCGGACTACCCGCCAAACAGTGCGGACCATAGTGGGTATACCTCCTCAAATGGTCCTAACCATTCCTCATACGGTTTAGTCCCTATATTCCTTTAAAGTTAAATACCCCTTCATTCAGCCGAACCCCTCTCTCTACTTCATCTCCATAGCTCCTCTTCTCTATCTACATTTATCCTCTTTTAAGTCAGCTACTCTCAAAGGTGTGGGTCACTCTATTTTTCTAGTCACTCCATTTTCCTAAGGATTGCTTGATTTCTTCTTCCATCTTCACCATAGTAGAAGTAGCTATTTTTTCCAGGAGCGACCTGTGGGTGAAAAGGGGCTTGGGTCTTTCACTTTCTCTCTAGCTTAGTGTCTTCTAAAATAGGTATGTAATTTATCAATTGAAGACCCAGTTGTGTGGTCTCTACTACTTAATTTAGCTTCAATTCTTTCAATTTCTTTAGTCATCTTACTACAAGTGAGCCACTAAACTTGTGTGGACATAGGCCTTGATGCTTTCCTAATTTTACTATCAATATTATCTCTTTTGATGTAGAAACCATGCCATCACGTACTAAGAAACCTGCCAACTGACAAATTGACTCCACGTCTTTTGATCGAAATCGCTTTTGGAGAAAGGAAGCCGAAACCCAATACAATGATATTTAGGTGTATAAATCAGTGGTGATTGACCACTTCTAGCAAATAGATCAATTCAAAGGCGAGGACTTTATGTTATACCAGAATTTTGAAGTAGGCAGTGGTTAGGCGTGGCACTGTTTTATTCAAGTTGTGTGGTGGATACCGTCCATGAATTCTTTGCTAATATTAAAGAAAATTCTTTTATTAGGAGAAAGAATTGAGAAAAGATAGTCAGTTGGGTACAGGGAGTTAAGATTGTTCTCATGTCTAACGATTTCTCCCAAGTTTTCCAATTCCCTCGTATTGAAAACCCTGAAGTTTCTTACCTAGCTGAGGGCACACCACCACTACCCATCATTTCTAGAGAGATATTGTTAGAAGGTCAAGAATGGACCGGAGAATATAGGAAGCCTAGTTTTATTTTGAATGATAAATATTGGGCTCTACACATGTTCTCTTGCACCAACCTCCTCCCACAAAATTGACATGCTGATTGCACCCCTCTTCGAGCCCCATTGATTTATGCCATTGAAACTAGCATGTCTATTGATCTTCTTTCATACATTTGGCATCATATTCTTTACACCTTTGAGCATCTTAGGGCCCTTACTGCATTACCTTTTGGTGGTTCTCTGACAGGGATTTTCAAAAGAAAAGGTGCTCTAATTACAGATGACATGCCATTTGATTTTGGGTTAAACCCTTTCAACATCATTTCATATTCTAAGTCTCAGGGTTAGGTAGCCAGAAATAAAAGAAGAAGATCAGATGCTGATGAGGAAGGAAGTGGGTCTCAGGCTCAACCTGAGAAGGAAGTAAAACGTGAAGTCTCCAATGCTGAACTAACTTCACAAATAGGTACCTTAGCAAAGAGAATGACTCAAATGGAGAGCAATCAAGAGGAGGGCCACCAACTTTTACTCTAAATCTAGTGGTCCCAGCAGACTCAGGGTCATCTCTTGCAGAATATTTTGGATCATCTTCATGACTCCTCTCACCCGCCTCCACACTGACATTGTGTTTTTCACTCTTTTGTTTCTTTTTCATGTTGTAATATTTGTGAGTTTAGGGATTGGATTTCAGACATAACTTTGTATCCCTAAAACTTTGTCACTTATTTGTAACTTTTATTTTATACTTGTAGGTTAAGTTACGATTATGCTGATTATTTGTCTTATATTTTATCCATAGCTTATTCCTACATGTTGTCTTTCTCTTTATTTCCTTTTCTTTATTTTATCTCATGTTCTTTTTTTCTTCTTTTTCTCTTAGTTTTTATCTTATGTTTGGCAGCTATGATAATTCAATTTTTTTATTTACTTTGTGCTAAGACAGGTTCATTATGCCTAACCATTCTAACCCCTTAGTTGAGGAAAATGAGGAAAACTTAGATGAGGATAATGAGGAAAATGAATTTGATTGTTTTATTGATAATCTAAGTGAGGATGATGAGTTAGTGAGCTCAGAGTGTTCCATTGAGAAGTAGCCTGATGAGTGTTTTTAGGAGAATAATTCTTTACCTCTTTCTCTTGTATACCTTTCTTTAATTCATATAACCCCTAACTAGTTTCTTGAGGGGGATTGGTAGGACGAGATGAATTTAGAACTCTTGATTAGTATGGAGTGGATTGAAGTAGATATATCCGCTGAATGGCCTGATGCACCCAATTTCGACACTAACACTGACACCATCGTCTAGGATGATGATGACTTGCCCCCCTTAGAAGATATTTCTGACTTAGGTGTTGAGACAGAGAAGAGCACTAACATCGAGTCTATGGTGAGCTACCCCCACAAGATTTTCCTTTATCTGAGGAGGCTATCTATTCAATAAATGCTGTTTTAGCTTCATTTAATGCTAACATGAGGTTTTTTTCCCCTTACTTTCTTTTGTTTTCTAGTTTCTTTCTTTTGGTTTCTTTTCTCCTTATTATTTATTTGACATCATTAGTCACTTGCACATTAAGTTGGGGGGTACTATTTACATTGCAAATTTTGCCTTCACTCCTGTTCATGCATTACACACATTGAGGGCAATGTGTCTTTTAAGTTGGGTAGGGGATGGTTAATAACATATAGGCTTCCCTTACATATTAGTAATGACTAATGAATAGGTAATTTCTAATTCAATGGTGGTAATAGTTGTGAAATTAACAGATGATTTGATGTTCAATTTTGAAATAGAAAACTAAATTTTAAATTGAGTATAAAATTATTCCTTTTGTATTAAAGACTTACCACTTAAAACCATTAAAATACAAGCATGTTAAGCATTAAAGTTCTTGAGATACAGTTATTCAAATATACCAAGACAGAGGTGGAGACTTAAAACCCTTTATGATGTGAACTTTTAAGCTTGAGCTTTATTTTTAAGGGTTATATAAATAATAATCTATTTTATTTCTTTCTTCTCACTTCTTTTGAATAGCTTCATTACACTATTTTGCCTTAGAATTGAATGTGCAAGATATTACTTTTAATTTGCATGTATGGATCATTGCTTCTGACAAGTATTATAAACCTAGAAAGTGATGTTAGGCCATCTTTCTTATATTTGGAAGCCTGTAACTTTTCTTTGATTGCATTATCCTTGGAACCACTTTGAAGCCTTACAAAATTTTAGATTATATAAAATTTCTTGGTTAACCAAAAATATAATCCTTTAGCCTTAGATCCATAGGTAAACCAACCCTTACATGTCTTGGGATACTTATGCAAAATTGGCAACAAGATGTAAAAAGGGTGAGTTAGAAAAAAAAGTGGGATAAGGCAATTCATGAATTAATAGTCCCATGAAAAAAAAAATATGGTAACAATAAAGTGTTTGGCATTCAAGGACTTGGAAGGAGAAAAGTTGGGGAGTGTTTTATTGCATTATTATAACTCCTAGACATGCACTTTGATGTTTCCCATCCTTTGTTTGTCTTACCAATACCCCCTGGCCCAAGTTACAACCTAGTAATGACCTAACGGACTCTAGGTGAAAAACACTTATAAGACCAAAGATCTATTTTATGTGATTGATAGTAATTTTCTTGTTTATGCATCAATATATTCCTTCATGAAGCTATGTTACACTCACTGTTTTAATTCTTTTATGTCACTTTTTGATTTGGATTCAATGCACTGATTTGATTTGGGTTCATGCATCCATGCATGAACCATGAGAGTAATCCTTTTCGAGTGATTTATTTGAGAGTGAATATCTTGTTGAGAATTGAAGTCAAAACCATGATCTTTGAGTATATTTGTTAACTATATTGATTGGATGATAGTACTTGACATATTTGAAAATAAATGGTTGAAAAGTTTGGTGGGTTTGAAGTACATTTGAAAATAATTTATGCAAGAATTTGATGTTTGGCTATCTGTTTCATATTGGATTCATATCAAAAGTTTTTGGAATTATATTACCATACATTAAATTAGTGTAAGAATTTTGTGGGTAGATTCACTGCAAACCCTCACAAGACTTCACTGGTCCACTAGGGTTAACCTCGGGGTTTAAAAGACTTGCTACACTAAGTTAAGTGTAGCCGTGTTTTCAACGAAAGAGAAATAGATAGTAGTTTACATTCATTTTAATGAAGTCATTACTAGGGAACGTAACACTAGGAAGACAGATTCCTAGTGGTGATTCTAAGTGGGCGTGTTACTATGGAACAAAAACTTTCTTCTCTTCTATATTAGATAGGCTTGAGGGCTCTACTCTACAATGTTTAAGTTAGGGAGTGTGATTACACTTGAAAAGTGTATTTATAAACTCCGTAATGCAGTCTTGGAACAGGCATTATTTAATAAATTCACAAGTTTTGTTAATCTTTATCACTTATTTGTTCTTTTCTCTTCAATGTAGGAAAGAAGAGGAAATAATCATTATTAGTAGTGATGAAGATGAAAAATCAATAACAACGAGCCCTTGGTGTCCACGCAAAGAGCCCCTATTTGAACTAGAGTAAGGATAAGGAGAGAAGAACAAAGCAGGAAGTCGGAGTAGGGGACGGTCCGGACCATCTCCTGGACGGTCATTGCAAAAAATTCTAGAAGTTGTGAAGACACTATGGTCCGGACCGTAGCTACAGGGGGTTCAGACCATTGCATTACATTTTAAAGAAGAGCAACACACTGTGGTCCAAACTGTAGCCACGGATGGTCCAGATCATCGGGCAAGTTAGGCCTCCATTTTGTATGTTTTTTTTGGATTTTGTAAAGGGCTCTCTCAATAGAACCCTTAGGGGATTATTCTAAGCAACCGTCGTTAAGAACATTTTCAGAGAGTTTTCTTTTATTTTCTTTCATTTCTTTTCATTGTTCTTGGAGATGTTTGTTCTCTTTCTTAGAATTCTTGTTTGAGGATTTGTTACATTTCGCATTCTTTTAAAGTACGGTATTTAATTATTTATTTTAATTCAATAAATGCACTTTCAACTCTTGTTCTTGTTTATATTACCTGCGTTATTTTAGATTCCATGTTAGGCTAAAAACCCTAGTTCTTGATTCAACGAATCAAGGAAGGGTGGATAATTATGAATCTTGTGATGTGCATAGACCTACGTGTATTGTTTAAAAACGTATATATAGAGATCTATACTTTTTAGATTTGATTTCATTTATTTCAAAAACCTTTCGAGAACTAATCATATTCTCTGAAATCACTAATAAGGATTTTTGGATCTTTAACAACTCTTTTATATTTTTTAGATGAAAATTTTAAATCTAAAACCCTAATTTTATCAAAGGAATATTTTCCGTTTTTATAATCCTAAACTTCAATATAAAACTGAGATAGGGAGAATTTCATATGCTTTCATGAAAACATTTTTCTGATCTACTTTTCCTTTATGTGAAACTTAGATCGAGTATTAAAAACACATCACATTGTGAAATAATCAATCCACCCGGAATTGAAATTTGAATGAAGACGTTTACATATTAATTGAATTACATCTTAATTTCAATTATTGATTGTCTCAAATTCTAAATTTTTATTTCTTAGTTTAAATTAAGTTTAATTAAGTGGTTAGCATTTATTTACAATTTGAACTCAATCCAAAACCTCAAACACTTGAAACCATTACCTCTGAAATAGGTAGTGAATTTCTTTAATCTTGTGGAACTTAGAAATCAACACAGCAGGTTCTTTGTGGATTCGACCTCATTCTTACTGAGTTAAAACTATAATGCACACCCATACACATGGGGGTAATTTTTAGACGCAATTTCTAGAGGTAGTCATCTTTGTATCTTCTTGACCTTTTTGGCCTAATTTGGTTATTCAGGTTGAGACCAGCATTCGGGTGCGTCGATTGAAGTCATTCTTGACTTCTTGACCAAATTAACCAGGGACTTTGAACTCTAGCTCTTTTATTGATGCTGGAGTTGTCTGGTTGATGTACTTTTTGTCGAATTCTAGCACTTTAACATATCCTACGATTAAGAAAACTTAATTAGTAGAGTTCCATTCAAATAAAGTATTAAATATTGTAAAGTTTAAGCAAGGGGGTGAAATTGGGATGTTTACACTTATATTTATAAATTTCTAAGGAAATGGTTTCTTAAGGACGTACTCCATTGATGCAGTTACAGGTTCCTTACCTTCATCTTTCTTCCCTTCTCTTATTTCCTTCTCAATTTGATTCTTTTCCTTCTCAAAATCTTCTCCTTCATTTGTTGTAATTAATTGCTCATCTGCTTTCTTTTTATCTTCTGTCATCTGCTTAGGCTCTGAGCCTAACCTAGGTTTAGCCACCTTAGGGTGAATGGTTTTATCTATAGTCTTACCACTCCTAAGCATCATGATGATTTGCCCCTGTTTGAAAGTCCTAGGTAAGTTAGAAGATTCGTGAACTTGTTTTACTTGTGTCCCTAGATTTGGATATGGTTAAGCAGGGAATTGACCTTTCAGTTGAGAGCTTACCGCTTAAGTTAAAAGATTCAATTGATTCTTTATATCATCCATGGCCATATTATTTTAGGCCCACAGTGAAGACTGTGTGGTCATAAGTTACTGAAGTATTTTTTAGATGGACCTTTTGTTCGAAGCAATGTATGTATTTTGCTACGGTCCTAGATTTTGAGATGGTCCAAGGTTATAGATTAAAACTTGAGGAACAAGAGGAGGTGGGAACTTATGCTCCATCATCCTTTAACTAAATTTAGGATGATTCCTCCAGCCTAGATTATATAAAATAGGGGGTTCCCCTTTGATTTTTGTCCCTGATATGGTGGGCGGAGTTGATTGACGACATGAACAAGAAGCTCACTAAATAGTTAGCCTTGTACAACTTCTTTACAGATAGGTATAGTGGGACCATAGTTAGTCCTATGTGCTTGACTATCACAAACGAGAAAATAGATAGTCATTGAGGACTCTTTAACAAATGCATATCTTTCTTTAGCTTTAGAGCCTTAATTTCTTTTGTTAATGTAGCAAGTCTCACCTTAAGATCATCCAATTCATTCAATTAATGCACATAACCTTTAGACGAGTTACCAGCAGCTTCGATATTTTGAGATCCCGTACTATCCCTAGTTTGTTCATTCTTCGTTAAAAATTCAAAGTAGTCATAGGCTTCCTCTCAGGTTTTCTTATAAAACTACCTATTACACATAGTTGTGCACAAATTGTTTCAACTATGGTGTTAGTGATCTATAAAAGATACTTGCAAGATGCCAAATCTTGAATCCATGTTGTGGACAAGAATGTAATAAAGGCTTGAACCCTTTAAGCATTGATAGAATGTTTCACTAATTTGTGGAGCAAAGTTCAAGACTTGATGTTGTATGGCATCAGTTCTATTTGGAGAAAAGAATTTCTTTGAGAACTTAAGCCTGCATTTCGTCCCATGTGCGAATGGAATTAGATGGTAAAAACTCAAACTACAGGACTACTTTATCTTTCAAAGAAAATGGGAAAAGTTTAAGAAATATAAGATCAATGGGATAGCCCTGGTCTTCCATGGTCACACAAATATTTCAAAAACGAGTAAGATGATCGTACGAGTTCTCGAAATCCATATGATGAAAATTGGGTAAAATTTGAATCATACTAGGCTTAAAAATAAAAGCTCGTTGATTATCTGGCCACACAATGCATGACTCGGGTGTTGCCCATCCTACTGTAAAATGTCCCTCATGGATCGTCTTATTATGACATTCTGATTGCCACCTTTTGTCATCTCTAATTTAAGATTTGGCGAAAAAGAGAACTGAAGGTCTACAAAAAGATTAGTGGGCTCAAAAGGTGGGTTGATTGCGTTGAAACATTGCAATCTATCATTACCCCTCATTTCCAAGCGCTCATAAGCAGAAAAAGATTTCTCTATAAAAAGGTACTGCTTTCCAAATGGAATATGTTGGTGTCCGGATGGCAGAGAAGGTTTTGAAAAGTTTTTTTTTTCTTTTATTCTTTTATTTATTATGCAGTAAATAACTTAAACCTAAAATTAACCTAAAACCTATAATTGATTCTCTAGTAGCAGTGCCAAAAAAACTTGACTGCTTCTAAATATGTAACTAAATTAACCCGTAAGTATAAGGGTGTCTCGTGTAGTTTTAATTCGGTAAATCTGGGATCGTATCCTCAAGGAATCAAATAAAAATAGGGTTTAGATTGCTTTTTGAATGAATTATTGATTGCTCTTGTAGAAAGCAATAACAAAGTTCATAGTTTAAGTTTTCAATGAATTAACTAATAATTTAACTAATCAAGGAAATAAATCTAAACCACGAAAACACTTGAGGAAAGTAAATAACAGTTTTGTAAATTTAATGAACAAGTAAAAGCAGAACTTAGTTCAATCCCACAAATCCGGGTAATCCTTTGTGTTTAATCAAATGGATGTAATTTATAATACGCAATTTAATATTCACATTCAAGAAACTCAAACCGGAAAATATTTCAATGATAATATCAAATTCCCAGGTCTCGGTTTCTAAATCATGCAAGGATAGAGAGGAATATTCGTCATATCTTTTTAGGTTATAAATCAGTTTACTTTGATTGAATTTGTTTGAAAAGTTTTAATCAATCAAGATTATCACTGATTTGAAAGATATGATCAATCTCAACTATTTTTGAATGGATGAAGAACAAAGAAAATTTGATTTCAAATAATATTACATCTAAGCAAGTAACAGATCCCCATCATTGATGGGATGATCCATGAAAAGGATCAAGCTTAGTATGGATGACATAGTAAAACAGTAATTAATGAAAGATTTAAGAAAAAAGACAAATTCCATTAATGAAACAGCAAAGAATCCTCAATGTACACATAAAACTTCAACTCTTAATCCAAATGCAAAATATAAAAATCTAAGAATCTGACCTAACTCTCTCAAAACAATGAATTTGAAAATCTAAGAAAAGAATGTATCGCTACTGTAGTGTATTACATATTTAGAGAGTGAAAAACCTAAATCTAGTTATTTGTGCAGAAATCAGCCGCTTCCGTCCAAACGGAAGACAGTAGAGAAGAAGTAATTTGTAATTTGAATCTAAATCTTCAAACGCCCACTTCCTATCTCGCTGCTGTCCAGACAAGTCTGTGGATGTCTAGATAGTAAGATCTTTTTCTTCTGCTGTATTCAATTCTTTCATCCAAATATCTGCACATTAAAACTTTTTTTTAATATTAGTTACCATAACTTTATAAAAACTATCGTAAAATAACATTTATGTATGAAAGAACTATTCAAACTAGGCCAAGTGTAATCAGGGTCATTGAAACAATCTCGGCTATGTCAACATTGAACTGAGTCATCTCACTGTTTGGTTTCGCGTAAATAGAGGCCAATGCCACCTCATAGTTCAAATCCCAATAAAATATCCCTTCAGCCACGTTCCTCCTATCTTGTTCTTCTTGTTAGATTCTTTCATATCGGGGAGCTTTCGTCCCTGGCATATATAAATCTTTAAATTCTATACCCTCAAACTATTTTCGAAGTTCAGATTCAATGCCAGCTTAACATACTCTGGTTTAGGACGAGATAGGTTGCACTTATACCTAGCTCTCTTAAGTCGAACGATGTACATATCGACTGACTTCCCAATCAGTTGTGACATACTGGCCCAATCGGCCATAATACTTTGGGTTCACTCTGGTAAAACTAGTTATGGAACATTTCCTTCATCTGTGTCCGTGCGCAGACTGAATTTGGTGTCAGGTTAGAGTACTAAGTAAAAGCTGTGGCCATTACGGAATTACCAAATTTTTTTAATTTGAATGCATCTGAATTCACCACCATCCCATGCTGGATGGTATAGCGGCTAACATGCTCTAAAGTTGATTGTTTTTCCTCTCCCGAGAATAAAGAAAAGTTTGGTACTTTAAAACCTCTAGGTGTTCCAATTGGTTTATCTAGTCAGGATATGGTCTTGTGTACAGTGGCCTACCTAAGCCTCTCATGGCTAGGACAAAACTCTCCTAGATGATCATGGCCAATTGATCACAGTTAATTACGGGATTTTGTTCTTGGTCTGTGGCCACTTGGTTGGGTTGATTTACTAGTACTGGTCAATCATCATTTATTAGCCTATTATCTTAATTAGCTAGAAGGATTATCAGCCTCATAGGAACTCCACTACCAATAGGTTGGTTAAAGAGTGGATTAGGATATCTCTATGCCGGCGGCATCGAAGTTGCGCCGATATTTGATGATTGATTTTGTGAGAAACTTAGGACTTGCTGAGTTTGTTGGGAATTTTGAGTTCTATTCGGCAATAAAAAGATCATCGCCGAATATGCCTTCCACGTCTACCAGAAAGAGGATTTCGCGAACCTGCTAATAGAAAACATGTTAAAAGGAGAGGTCGGGGGGTTCCCGACCACAGCCCCTCCGAAACTTAAGTCAGTACAGGCTCGAGTGAAAAGAGAACAATCGAATTGTAGTTAGTGGATTGTAGAAGGCTTATCTCAATTTCGTCACGAAGTATTCTATTTATAGTTAGAATAGAAATCGATGTGTCACATGTCTGAACAACGGGCAATCATTAGCTTGCTTCCCTCGTCACCCTTTCTGAAAATAGTATGCCCCTCGTTAAATGCCCGTCACATTCCATTAAATCCCGCCTCCTTCGCCTTAAATGAACGCGGCCTTCATTAATTGCATATTGGGAGAAGTGCAAGGATAGTGGGTGACGGGATTTCTGGGAACTGTCCAGATGCCCCATCCTTCTGCCACTCATCAAACAAAATGATGAAGAGTAGGGCAACATGACTCAATTATGAGGGCCTAGATGGTGGGCCCCTCTCCCCTGCATACCCCGCTTGGGAAGATGTTCCCCGATCACGAGAGAAAGGGAGAGTCGTGCTCGGGGGTTTCGCCACGTGTTGAGTGTATTTTGGGTACCAACATTATGCCCCCACTATAGTCGGGGTACGCGTTGCCCCGAGCAGACGATTACGAGTCAATCCCAAATTAATTCGAAACCCTTCCCAACCCCTCTTCTTGATTTATCGTACGAAGTGTGGCTCTCCCATTGGTGATTTTGCATTGCCATAATGGCGTATGAAGGTCACTCTTGTGTCCCCACGCGTGAGCCGTATTCCTCCTCGAAATCTGAAAGGCGTCGCCGCCTATTAATTTTGTTTGCACACTCGGAGCGGAGGGAATTTATTAATCGTTTCCTGCTCTCCCCAAATTTCAAATGTCTCGTACACCTTGCAGATACAAGTTCTCACTTTCAGCCACAGTTTATCTCCTTGAATATGCTTTGCTCTCGTCTCGGTGATCTTTCATTCCTCGAGCGACCTGTCCATTACCTTTCCTTGCTTTCGACTTTCTTGCCTGGTGAGTATCGTAAATTTTCTTTCTTTCATCTCGGTTTTTGATTTCGATTTAGGAAAAATGGGTAGGTTAACAGACGAAATGAAAGCTGAGGGTGGATTCGAAGCTTTCAAACAGAGATTTAGCATCCCAGTTGATGTTGATATCAGGTTTGGGAGGGAGGAAGAGCGCGAGATTGGGCTTTTCCCAATTATCACCATAACAAAGGGAGGACTTAGGTTTCCGGTTTCGCTCTTCCTCCGTCCAGTTTTCCATAGGATAAACCTCTCACCTAGATGTGTATCCCGTAATTTTTATAGGATAGTAAACGGAGTGGAAGAGATAAATTGTAGGTATGGGTTTCACCTCTCCGTCTTCGACCTCCTTTACTGCTATACCCTCTGAAAAATTAGGAAAAATGAGAATAAGTGGTACCTTAAACCCCGGTCTAAGAAAGCCCTCGTTCATATGCTTCCCAACCACATACGCGGCCTAGAGGACGATTGGTTCGTTGTCTCAAGCCGGTGGATGTGCAGGCCAGGGGAGGATGCCTTCCCGCCAATCACTTCTGTAGCCATGGGGCCAAGTCGGGTAACTTTCACGTTTTAGCTTGTGTTGTATTTCCTTATTTCTTTGTTTGTGGCAGCTGATATATCCTTATCTTTGTTTGCAGACGAAAGAGAACGTAGATCCTTGGCGAGGGAGACTCACGCCGACCTCCCCCACATCAAGGCTGTTCTGAAATTTTTGGGCCATTCGGACACCTTTCCCTTCGCAAGGTCGGCGGCCATCCTCTTCCAGTTCTAGCCAACATATCGTTCATTCAGCTCGCCTCTGTAAGGTTTCGATATTGGGGAAGCATCTGACAAACTTCATAAGCGGTACGGCGGGTCCCCTGAAAGGAAGCTCGAATTCTATCTACTCCATCATCCCGAGCACAAACGACCCAAACCCCTCTAAGCAGTCCATCCAGAGAGAACAACTACTGCTGAAACCATCTCCTCCAAGCAAGGAATGCCTCCCCGCTGAGATATCAAGAGGGTGGCCAAAGAGAAGGCCAGGCAGCAGAGCGCTGAGTACAAGAGGGCTGAGGAAGCAAATAAGGCTGAGGCCAGGAGAGTGGTCAAGGAAGAAAACTTGACCAAAAACAAGGCGGAGAAGGGGGTCTCCATCAAAGAGCCCTCAGAGGCTACAAGGAAGGAACCCCGAGTCGAGGAGGAGGACCTAAGGGCCAAGAAGAAACAGAAGGTTGGAGAAGGCCCAACTATGATAGACCTGGATCTTCCTACCTCAACCCAGGCTCCCCGACCACATCTAAAGAAGCCCGACCTCCACACAGACCCCTCCTCCTCCACAGACTAACCCAAGGAGTGCGGGCGCAGGGACCTCTACTCCAGTACCACTCCAAATCATCTATCCTCAAAACCCGGTGCAGGATGCAGACCCCTTCATCCCAAAAATCCTTGTTCCGAGTCTTCAGTTCCCAGCCGGGCGTCCCTTCACCATCAAGGACACCGCTTCGAACCACCCTGAGGAGTACCTGAAGGGAGTCCTTCCTCCTCAGGATGCTGCTGCTATTAAAAAGCAGAGGATGGATGATCTCTGCACATCCTTAATGAAAGATGTGATCCTCGTAAGCATTCACACCTCATCCTTGCATTTCGTTAATTTTTGGTGTAGATTATATCTCTTGCTGATGTCCAGCTACGTTATTACAGTCAAGCCTTCATTCTATGGAGCTTATTGCAAGGGCGAAGGCCTTGCATTCCAAGGCTGGGCGCGACGATGCCTACATTGACGTAACCAGGGTGAAAGAAATAAGCTCCAAAGAGAGATCAAGCGGCTCAAGGAACAACTTGCTACCGCTGATTCAAGAATAAAGGCCACCAACGATAAAGTCAAAGTTACTGAATGGAAAATGAACATGGCTTTAAAGGAAGTGGCTACGAAGGATGGGGAGCTTGTGCAAAACTCAGCGAACTCAGAAAAGCTCACGCGGAGTTGGCCTTTGCTAAAGATGAGCAAACAAAGACTCGGGAACAACTGGAGCAGAGCAACCGAGAGCATAATGAGCTCAAGGACGCAAATGCCAAGTTGAAGCTTGAGGTTAAGGCTACGGTACTGGAGACTGAGAAGTCCGTGAAAGCTGTTGAGTCAAAGGCTAACGAGGAGATCGAGGCCAACTTCAACGACTTCGTGCATCAGCTGATGGATGCCAGGAATGAATACTTCTTGGATGGCTGGGAAGCAGCGATGTCCAAATTAAAAGTTGATCCTACTTCCGAGCCATACATGGGTGTTTCATTTT
Source organism: Sideroxylon spinosum (assembly GCA_003260245.2). Taxonomy (NCBI): domain Eukaryota; kingdom Viridiplantae; phylum Streptophyta; class Magnoliopsida; order Ericales; family Sapotaceae; genus Sideroxylon; species Sideroxylon spinosum. The sequence goes on along the minus strand of QLOD02137197.1, from coordinate 2,896 downwards.
TGATTCCAGACAATGCGATTTCGCTGTTCAGCTTTGAATGTGATCCTCGATCTTCTCCCCTTGAGTTGACCAGGAGGGAGCTTACCCAAGACAAGGAAGACGCCCCCAGGGGAGAAGAAGCTAAACAATAAATTTCTTTTATTTTTGTCAAAGACTTTGTATGAAATGCACTTTGTATGAAATGTTCCTTCATTCTCAGATTAATGAAAATGCATTTTCTTGTTTAATCTCTGTTTAATCTTATGTGTGTACTTCTTTAGATTTTAACTTTGTCAATGAGATTTTTTTTAAGATGCCCTAAGCACCTCTGTCATCTAACAACCATAACTGAGTGGTCGGGGGAAATCAACTCCTTTCCTTTTCATGACCATTATTTATTTTTTTGAAACGGCAATTATCGTTCTGACTTAACCCTTACGCCTGAGCGTGTAGAAGAACCCAATAAGGCAGCAATCCTTTTAATATCGGAGAGATCAACACAACAAGTTTATTCTTGAAACTGATAATTACTTGAATGATGTGTTTTGCCTTTTCAATCAAATATTTGTGTGGTAGAAAATGAACCTTTAAAAGTTCAACTTCTGCGAATGAAAATAACTCTTTTGTAAGCTTTTCGAACGCGCCTCATTATTATTAATGAAAATTTTGACAATTCTTTCGAATCCGACTGTGGTCGAGGCTTTTGAAAGTCCTTTTCAATAAATTGAAGAGCCAAAATTTGGCCTAAAAGTTGTACCTGGTCGGTGGATAAACCAAGGTTGTATTACAACTGGACAAAGCAGTTGGACAATCTTTCTGATAATCCTTTTTAGTTAAACCAAGGAACTGAATCTCGGTTTAAAGAGTAAACGTGGTCGGTGAATAAACCAGGATTGTATCACAACTGGACAAAGCAGTTGGACAATCTTTCTGATAATCCTTTCTAGTTAAACCAAGGAATTGAATCTCGATTTAATAAGTAAACCTGGTTTGTTAATAAACCAGGGTTGTATCACAACTGGACGAAGCAGTTGGACAATCTTTCTAATGATCCTTTCTAGTTAAACCAAGGAATTGAATCTCGGTTTAATGAGTAAACCTGGTCGGTTAATAAACTAGGGTTGTATCACAACTGGACAAAGTAGTTGGACAATCTTTCTAATAATCCTTTCTGCATTCGTGCGCCTTCCAACATTCTTATTTCATTGACAAGTACATTATGATAATTTATACACACCAAGCATTCTCATTTTTTAAATGTAAAATAGCTTTAGATGAGCAACATTCCATAGTCTTTTCAGGGTTTTACCTTTTGTATCGATCAATTGGTATACGCCATCCCCAATACTTCTTTGACTTTGAATGGAGCTTCCCAGTTGGCACTAAGCTTCCCTTCCGTCGGATCTTTTCTAGCTCCCATTAGCTTCCGCAACACAAAGTCACCAACTCAAAATTCTCAGGGAGAGACCTTTTTATTATATCTCCTCTTTGCCTCCTGTTGATAGTTTGCTAACGTTAATGCAGCGAGTTCTCTTCTTTCATTAGCTAAGTCTAGACTCACTCCCATGGCCGTGTCGTTTTCTCCTTGATCAAATGCCTATGAGCGGATGGTAGGCATGCCGACCTCAAGGGGAATTACGGCTTCCATTCCATATGCTAAAGAAAAAGGGGATTCTCCGGTCGATCTTCTCGGGGTGGTCCTATATGTCCACAGATTCGATGGCAACTCGTCCACCCATCTACCCTTTGCAGCCTCCAGCTTCTTTTTAATGCCATTCAAAAGGATTTTGTTGGAGGCTTCAGCTTGACCGTTACTTTGAGGGTAAGCAGGCGAGGAGTATATGTTTTTGATACCATATCCAGAGCAATATTCCCTAAATGGGCCACTATCGAATTGGGTTCCATGATCGGAAATGAGCGTCCTTGGGATGCCATACCATGTTATAATATTCTTCCATACGAAACGAATGGCATCGGCGTCCTTGATGTGCACTGAAGGTTCTGCTTCCACCCATTTCGTAAAGTAATCTATACCGACTACCAACCACTTTCTGTTCCCAGACGCAGTGGGCAAAGGACCCATAATATCAAGGCCCCATTGGGCAAAGGGCCATGGACTCGTTAGAAGACTCAACTCCTGAGCAAGTTGGTGCAGGACCGGACCAAACTTTTAACATTTTCAACACCTCCTAACATAAATCTGTGCATCTCTGCCCATCTTTAGACACCAGTACCCCTGGGTAATTGCCCGATATGCTAGTGATCTACCCCCAGTATGCACCCCCACAGACCCCTTCATGCAGTTCGTAAAGGAAGTTTTGAACCTGGTCTGGGTGGACACAAAGAACGTAAGGGCCTGTGAATGATTTCTTATAAAGCTTAAAATCAGACGAAAGCCAGAATCTTGTAGTTTTGATCCTCATTCTTCTTGCTTCTACTTTATCCCCGGGGAGGATGCCATCTTTCTGATACAAGACAATTGGATCCATCCAGGACGGTCGGGGTTGAATGCATATTACGTCTTCTCCTTTGGTAATGTTTGGCTCGTCCAAAGCTTCCAGAAAGAGTTAGTCAGTAAGTCTAATTCTCGGTGATGTAGCCAGGGTCGCTAGAGCATCGGCATAAGTGTTGTGATCCCTCTCGACCAGTTTGATTCTTACGGTACCAAACCCTTCGAGCTGTTTCTTTGAGAAGTCTAGGTACCTAGCCATCTTTTCATTTCTGACGGCATACTCCCCGTTCAACTAGTTGACCACCAATTGAGAATCTGTCTTGATTGTTAGGTTTCTGGCAAATAACCATCTAGCGACGTTGAGTCCAGCAAGCAAACCTTCATACTCGGTGATTGCATGCAATCATTGTTATTCTTTAGCCATTTTTCACACTCATTTTATGGACATTTATCAAGAGAACTATA
>QLOD02137152.1:0-20198 GCA_003260245.2 Sideroxylon spinosum | reverse complement strand
AAATTTTATAATTAATTTAATTTAATTAATTTAACTAATATTGAATATATTTTATTAAATTATTTTTAATAAATATCGTAATTAGATTAATTGATTAATTTAATTTAGTTATTTTTAACTAATAATAAATATATTTTATTAAATTATTTTTAATAAATATCATAGTTATATTATTTGAATAATTATGAAATATATTTAGGTAAATATTATAGTGAAATTATAATTAATATATTTTATATTTATTGGATTAAATGATATTGTAATTATTTAAATTAATATGAAATATATTTTTTTAAATTCTATTAAATTTTTAGAAACTAATAAAATTAAATATTTTATGAAAGTAAAGAAATTAATAATTATAAATAAAACTGTATTTTCAAACACAGTTTTAGTTTTTATTTCAGAAAAAATAAACAGTAACAGAAAACACAAAACACAAAACGACAACAGAAAAACGACAATGTTGTCAAACGGGTCATTATTAACATTTGATTTTAGAAAGTGCAAAGCATGTAATACATTATTCTTGAAATCTAATTTTTAGAACTATAAGATTTTTGAAAGTTTTTGGATTAATATTCTATTTTATGGCAAAAAAAAATGTTAGGGTAGATTATACACATCTCCCCTAAATATTAGGCTAATTACACATATACCCCTCAACATTTAAAATTTAAATATACCTCATTTATTTTGAAAAGTCGTTAACACTTAACCTCTTCTGTTAAATAAACTATTAAAGTTTAATGGAACACGTAAAAGTCAAGCAAGTCAATAATTCTTTTTACCAAAAGAACAAATATACCCCTTAATGAGACTCAAAAACCGAAAAGAAAAAAAACCTTCTCCTTGCAACTGGAGCACCGATTTGCCATCGGTTGACCCACTAACCCAGTTGGATTTTGACCCGACAACGATAATGAGGACCTAACACGGGACTCCGCAGAAAACCCATCAACCGCTTATCCAGCTTATCTATCGCAGCTTGCTCTTCCTTGATGCGGAGGTCTCTGTAGCACTTGGAGCATAGATTCATGGTGGTCGTATTGCTGAAGAAGCCACAACTGTTAGTACAAAGCTTTGGCTCCGATGGTCAGAAACTAGTGCCGTAGCTTTAAATTTTTTTTTTTGAATTTGGAATGTATATTTTGAAATAATGATTAAATATTTGTGTCTAATTTGATGTAAAATTGTTAAGAGATGTAAAAAAATAACACTTGATAAAATTTTAATTGAAAACCTTGAAAACTTTTAAAATTTTCTAGAGGATAGTCTAACTTTTTAAAAAATTTACTAAATTCATTTGTGTGTGTAGGTGTTGTGTAGTGATTTCAAAATTTTGAAATAGTTTTAAAAAAAATCAAAATTTAAGCAAAGTAAATTTTTTTGGAATTTAAATTGTAAAAAATTATTTTGAAATAATGATTGAATATTTATGTCTAATTTGATATAAATTGCTAAAAGATGTATAAATGTAACATGTGGAAAAATTTTTAATTGAGAATCTTGAAAACTTTTGAAATTTTATGGAATTTTTTAAGACAAGTATGTATTTAACTTTTTAAAAAATCTGTCAAAATTCGTTGGAACGGATTTTAAGAAATTTGATTTTCATAGAGTTTGAAAAAAAGTGGAAACTTTTGAAGTATCTTTTTGGAGTTTTTTGAGCTTTAAATGCTAAATTATATTTTTGTGCCTTTTCAAAGTTTTTTTTTTTATTACTTACAATTTCAATTTTAATGAGTTTAATACTTAAATTTTAAATAGATACAGTTTTACACTCTTTGAATTTTTAGAAAATTTTTAATTTGGAATATTTTCAACCGTTTGATTTACTCTATGGTCGAATTATTTTTATTTTTCTTTCCACTGTAGTTGTCTTTTCTGTCATTATGTTAGTATCTTTTAATTAATAATTTTATTTTTATAATTTATTTTTATATTTTTCATGCAGTATTATTTTATAAATTTAAATTTAAACTATTTACACATTAAATTATTTTACGTGCCTCTCGGCACTGGGAATTTCTAGTATTTTCACAAGCTTTATCTCTCACAACCCGCCTTCCTTATTCAATCCTTCCTATTACTTGTATCTCGAACCTATTAGTTCCTCTCTCTAACACAAATTACAAAACTCAATCTTACTCATATCAGAAAACTTGGTTTTCAACTCCTGAAATGTTTTATTTCAATGGTATCAGAGTCCACTCATTTGGATTTGAACAAATTATCACACGAGCCACACCATAGACCTTCCACGGGCTGTCGGGGTGTCAGGTAAAAAAGGGAATCTTCGCCAAGTTGTTGCTGATGATGCTCGTCATGCCGATGATGAAGTTAATGCTTTGGTACTTTGCTGACGCATCATCACCTTTAAATTTTTTTGTACATTAACAATAGATCCAATATATATATATATATCTTTATTAGATTCAATTATATATAGATAGCCACAAAATTACATACATATACGTAAGTGTACAAAGAGAGACCTGCCCTGGCAACGTCGATCCCACCGGCCCACCATGAGTTCGTCATTGTTGTTTGGTTCTCGTTTTGATTTAGGTTTATACAGACAAAGATGAGTTGCCATTGGCGGCGCCGGAATCGAGTTTTTGGTTTTATTAAAGGGATATATTTTTCTTTTTGCTAAAAAGAATTGTTGACTTGATTGACGTTTACATTTTCTGTTAAAGCTTAATGGTTTATTCAATGGAAGCGATTCAATGTTAATGATTTTTAACGCAACGCGAAGTAAGAATAAATCGACTTGTTCAATGACAAAGCCAAAATCTTGGAATCCATCAAGAGGACTGAGAGAAAACTCAAAACAAAAGTCTAGGGTATCGTATTTCTAAAACAAAGAATAAATAATTGATTCCATAAAAAGTGTTTACAAAACTTCCTATTTATAACAAAATCTAATGATAAATCTAATCTTAATTAGGATAGGTTTTTTAAGTGTTTTCCTATCCAATCCAAATTCTGTCTGGATTACAAATGCGTTTGGCTCAAAGACAACTAATAAAATCTTAAATAAAATAAGAATAAAACTAATCCAAAAAAAAATTAGGAAAGCTAATCTAAAAGAAACTAGGAAATATCAAATTTGTCCAACATCATTCTCCTTCTTTTCAAAAAAATAACTCGTCCTCGAGTTATCTAAGGTAAAATCTAAAAAAAATGAAGGACTATCACAAGCAAGTACCTTCAATATAATTTCTGTTGGTGATAAAAGTTTTAATAATTCTAACCTAGGAGTAATCTTCATCTTCATATATGATAGTGTTCCAATTTTATTTTCTGTGAACAATTCTTTAAGTAATTCTTCATATTTGAAAAATTCAATCGTATTAATCCATACTTTCTCAACATAATATTTATCTACTCTAGCAGAATTAATAAATTTCAACATACTTTTATCTTTTACTTCCACTAATTGAAGATTGATGAAACCAATTTCTTCACCGTCAAACAATAAATTTAAGTTGTAATGGTCATCATCAAAAAGATCAACAACTTCTAACATCTTAGAATTTTTAATTTCCTCTTCTTGAAGACCAATTGTAATTTTTTTTATTCCAAAAATAATTTATCTGCATTATATTTATCTTCAAATATAGTGTCCCAAAAATAAAAGTATTTTTTTTCCTCAATATCTTCTTTAAATACATCACGATGAGGTGTATGATATGTAGGATTATCATACCTCAAACCTCTAGGTTGACCTATAAACCCTAAATCACGCCCATCATTATCACTACCATCAAGATCTGCCACTGCTTGTCTTCTAGGATTTAAAGTAACGAAACTCTTCATTGCTTCACCATGAGCAACTCCCTCGACTGGATTCAATTTTGCGTTCCTGTTCCTATTGCTGATAGTTTGCCATAGATTCGCCATCAGTGTATTGATCTCCTCCAATCGATCATCCATTTGTTGTTCTAATGTTCGCATTGTAAACTGCTGTTCTTGGATCTGAGCCAAGATATCCTATAATATCCAATCTATGTCATGAGATTAGTTAACTCCACTACTGCCATCGTTAGTCATCGAATTGGGATACACCAACTCTGCTACCTCCTAATGCAGCATAAAGTAAGAATAAATTGACTTTTTTGATGACAAAGTTAAAATCTTGGAATCTAATACGAGAATTGTAAGAAAACTCAAAATAGAAAGTTAGGGTTTTGTATTTTTGAAATAAAAACTGAATAATTGAATTGCATGAAAAGTGTTTATAAAATGTCATCTATATAGAAAAAAAAAATTAACGAAAAATCTAATCCTTACTTGGATAGTTTTCTAAAAGTCTTCCTCTATCTAATCCAAATTCCATTTGGATTATAATTAGTCTTTGTCTCAAAGACAACTAATAAAATCCTAAATAAAATAAAAATATAACTAATCCCAAAGAAACTAGAAAATATCAAATTTGTCCTATGTCAAAATTTTACAATAAGAGAGATACATGTAAATTTTAAATGTTGAGGGGGTGTGTATGTAATTAGTCTAATGTTTAGGAAAAATATGTTTATTTACCCAAAAAACTATTCTGTATTTAGATCCTATGCAGATCTTTGTTTGAGTTGCAATAAAATTTTCTAATTAGAGATTTATTTAAATTCTAAAAATTTTATAAATTTTAGAGCTATATGTAATAAAAAAAAAAAAAAAGAATCTATATAGTGAGCGGCGTGTTTGATACATTTACATTATGTTATCTTCGATAAATATGGTATGATATGATAAATGTAATCATTGAGGAACTTTATTTTGTAAATTTTTTTTTTTTGTCGGTTGATCTAATGTTTCTGTATGTACTGGGGTTACATTTGAGTTTCGCTTAATATGATTGATGATACTGTTATGAGTAAGTCATTTGATTTAATTTAATATGATTTAAGTTTTCCATCGTAGTGAAAAATCATTATCTTGTTAGTGTTTGTGAGAATTGTGATTTGATTAAGAATTTGAGTGGTGTTTATGAATTTTATCTTGACTTTTGAGTTGAATTTTCATTAAATTAAAAAAAAAGAAAGTAGTACTTTAAAAATTAATTTATTTTAGATATCTAAAAATTATTTGAATAGAAGATGAAATCGGTTTGATGTGGAATTAGTGTAACCATGGTATTTTTGAAATTGGTATTCGATCTAATTGAGAGCCATTGATGGAAGTTGAATTTTATTATTTTAAAACATATGTATCTAGTAATCATGAGATGTGATATTTATATGATGACTTAATTTACATTTGAAAAATTTTGTATACATGTGTTCGATATTACTTTGTCGTTGTGATACTCTATTATTTTGAAATACTACTACCGTCTTATACTCGTATGACGCTTACTTGATAAGTCAAGTTAGAATTGTTGTTCGATAAGTAGGGGATGGTAAGTTAACTGTTTGGATTAGAAGAGATGTTAAGGAATGACAAGCGTTGCTGGAAACCTTCATGTGAGATTTAATAATAATAATTTAGTTAAAAGATATTATGCAATATGCCTAATTAAGGATTAAATTAATCAAATTCATTCTCTTGCCCACTATGATATGAGGAATTTAGTACTTGGTAGTTAATCGATTTTAATAGGCGCTTTCTAGTGAGAACTATAAATTTTAGTTTGTTCAGTTGGATTATTATTTAATTGGATGCATGTGATATTTTCATTAGATTATATTTAATTGATTGGATTACTTACTTTTTGTTATTACGTAGAAAATTGAATATTACTATATTTTATTTGTTGGGGGTATCAGAAATTTCGTGAATTATGAATTTTTGTATGTTCAATAAGTGCTTATTATTTGATTCGAGGCATGGGAGATTTTTTTAAGCAGAATTTATTAAATTTTGTCCTTCTCAACTTAAGAATATCTTAAATAATGTAGTATAGATAATCGAATTTCCTCAACTCATTTGATTTTAGAGAATTGATGTTAACTATTTGAATTATTATATTGGTCATTTACAAACAATAAATGTTGTAGGTCATCACAAATTTGATTATTCGGTTATATTTCTGGCTAAGAGTTTAGTACTTAGCATCGTGACGATTTTTTATAAATCTGTACGCAAATTATTTTAAGGGTCGATATGTTACAGAAACTCAGTGTAATTTTAAGAAAACTTCGTATTTGTTTAGTAATTTATTATTACACTTGGGATATATATTTTTGCTTCGAATTATGAAGATGTTTCATTATGCATTATTTTACAAAATTGTTTTGAGTATAATGATATATTAAAATTTTTATCTATTAAATTATGAAAGGGTTTTAAAAAAATAAAAAAAATACTATTATTGACTGGATTAGTATTTTCATGAAGTTGTCGATTCAGGTACTTTGGAATTATTGTCATTTTGTTAATTTGATAGTGTATGATTTTAATTTCAAAGTGTGTTGAATTATAGATTTTACGATTTATTGAATATTAAGTTAGATAAATTTTGATATTGTGAATTTTATTTTAGGCTACACAGGACTTTAGGTAATAAAATTTTTTTTGGGTTAAACCATATTTTCTATGGACCCAGGAAACATTAAAGCCTATATGTTAAGTTTATTGTGATTTTGTGAGCTCGGAGGACATGAGACCCTAAGATTAAATCATATAATATAAGTTTAACTAGTAATAAGTATGAGATTATGATTGCATATATGTTTAAAGTAAAAAGTTTACACTTAAATTTAATGACATCAATTTTAAACTTATATGATGTTAGTTCATATTTTACGAAGTTTTTAAAATTTGTATTTAGTACATACTCCAAAATAGATCCAAATTTTAAAAGATTTGTGTTTACATTGAAATAGACATTTGGGGTTATTTTTGAAGTATTAGTATGTTTACCGTAAAGTTCTATTACGAAAATTTAAAAAAAATAAATAAATTTTGAAACTTGATAATGTATGAACTTTGATGTAAATGCCTATGGTAAGGTGTTAAACTTATTTATAATAGATGAAATTTTATTAGAAAGAGAGGTTGGAACATCTTGGGTATTTATTTTCAATATATTAATTAATTGAATTAATTAAATTTATATATGTTGCTGTGTGCTACAGTTTTAGGTTTGATAGTCAATTTTCTTTATCGGTTTGCTTTGTGTTGTGGGGGTAGAGCAGTTGTTTTTTGATGATTGAGTTACTGGTAGCAATTGTGAAGTTTGCCGTGTAGTTTTTATTGTTTCCAATTGTGGTATTGTTTCGTAGTGATGAATGCTACTTATGATTTGGTTACGGGTTAGTCCTGAAGACTGGTTTGCATTTGTGATGCATGCTTGTTGTCATTTGTTGCATTGTTACAATTTTGGTCTGTCTTGGGCTATGATTTTGTTTACATTTATATATGCTCTTCTTTGTAAGTTAGATTTGTATTAGTTGTGGCCTATAGTTGTGAGCTAACTATTTTCTCAAGAGTATGTCTCTTAAATTTTATAATTATTTTTATATTAATATATTCTTTCTTGGCTTAAAAAAAATTTTTATTAGAAAGTATGCATGAATTTATGAAAGCTTAAACCTATACAAGTAATTTATTTGTAAAGTATTCTGGACTATATAATATTCATGAAGTATATGGTGTGAGCTTTACATATGAAATATTGTTACAAATTTCGAGGATGAAATTTTTTGCGAGGGAATGGATATGATGATCCAAAATTTTAATTCTTGGTTTGGTTTTTAATTTGGTAATATGAAATTTGGCTGATTTTAAATTTTATAGATATTATTTAAATGTCGATTTTCCTATAGACACGGGTTGTGTGAGATTTTGATATGTAAATATTTTTTGTGAATTGTAAGTTTGCAGTTTATTTTAAAAAATTATTAAAATAAGTTATTAATAAAAATATTAATAGATAATGCTGCTACTGTATATATTGCATATATGGCTTTGAAACCTATATGTGTAAAAAAAAAGAAGGAGATATCTGTACCCTTTGCCCATTTGAATAGTTTAGTAGCCTAATTCCATGTGAATTTCTTAAAGTTACCTAATTAATAATTTATGTGTATACATATATATAAACTCGTACATGTAAATTGCAAGTTAGAAGAGAGAGAGAGAGAGAGAGAGAGAAAAAAAAAAAGAAGAAGAAGAAGAAAATAAAAGCAAATTGAGAAGGCAAATTTCGTAACAGGTCTTGTTTGTTTGCATTTTTGTTACTACTGGAAGTAGTAAAGGCACACTTTTCTTTCTTTTGCAATAGATTTAATTTGTTGAGGTAGTAGTAGAGTTAAATAAAATTTAAATTTATTACGTGTTGTTCAATTTGATGAATTTCTATGATTATATGGTTTATTGCTTGATTAATTGTATGATTATAATTGTCTTGTGGTTTAAAATATTAGGTGTAAATTGATTTTGATTTTGCAGAATTGAAGTTGAATTGAAGCAAAAATTTTAATTTTTAAAATTTGTATTTTATTTTGGAACCTTGACTAGAGGAAAAATATATTTTTTAAAGCATGATTTGGATTTGAATAAATAAATTGATTATTTATTCATATAACTTATGATTTTATAATTTTAGTTTTGGGTTGAGAAATGTACTAGGAAGAATAGACGGTACTAAAAGCTCCGCTAGTTGAAATACTAGGAACACGCGTGGGATTGGTTATCGTTTCTTGTAACCTATAAAACGTGTTTGAATATATGGAATATTTTTGGTATCCTATGGTTGGGGCATAGGTTGACCAAACAGCAGGGCTGTGTTTAGGAGTTTGGGGGTCTTAGACAATACTTTTTAAGTAGGTCTATCTCTTATTTTAGAACAATTTAGATTTGAATGCTCTATAGAGCAATTGAACGATGAAGATAAGGATTGGGGATATTGATTAGTAAAATGAATGAGTTGATAACTTTAAATATCACGTATGAGATAAGTGAATATCACAGCTGAAGATAAGGAATGAATTTAGATTTGTATTATCAGAATGATTAAATGATGATATGTGATAATGAATGACTGGATGAGTTATTTAAATAGATGTCATCTCTTTAAGTTGATTACTTTAGATATCACATATGAAGGTAAGGTGAAATATCACATATGAAGATAATGAATGAATTTGATTTGTAGTATTAAATGATGATATATGATGATTTGTAGAATGAATGAATAACTGATTGAGTTAATTAAATAGATGTCATTTTTTAAGATTGTCTAACGGTGTCTAATTGATAAAAATAAAACTAATAAGATAATAATAATAAATTTATGAAGATAGTTCTGATGGTGAGACCTAAAACTAATAAGATAATAGTAATAAATTCAATAAGACAATTATGAAAATAAAATTGTAGGAAGTTAAAAAGTATATCAATTCAATAACATAATTATAAAGGTATAGATAGAGTTTTAGGAAGTTCAAAAGTCAAAATAAAATCTTAAACATAATTAAAAAATAATAGTTAATAAATTAATAAAAATTTGTTTGGTTTAAATATTATTTAATTTTTTATTATTAATAAAAAGATTAGAAAATAGGGGCACCTTCTCTCTTCGTAGTTGCCCAAGGATTACTATGGTCCTGCCAAGCTGCGGTACCTAACTTAAGATTGTGATTTTGTTGAAATAATTTATTTTATTTTTATTTCATGTTTAAAATATTTAAATTTAAGTAATTTTAATATGTGATGCATGTTGGCATAGTACATAAGAGATTTATGCTAGGACACCCGTGTAGAATTTGTTTAATTTTTTTTTCTTCGAGCACCAGTGAATTTTTTTATATTGTACTCAACCTCTACAACTATAGGCATATGTGCAAGTGTTGGACTAAATGATGGTCGTGATGGAACCGGTTCAGCGAAGTGAAATGTATGAGTAGTTTATTAATTATATTTTAGAAAGAGAAGTGTAAAATAGCTTGATTTATTTGTTTTTTCTTGTTTATTGGTTGGATTGGTTATTGTATAAGTCTCGGTTTAGGAATAAATGGTGTGTAGTTATTGGTGGTTAAGGGTTATTAATGCTAAAGAATAAAGGCTTCACCAAAAATTGGTTTCATGAATATTTTAGCATCACTATTACCCCTTATATTTTTCTATAATAGCATAGATAATTGAAAAAAAACAAATCACCAATTGCTACAATATGAAATCAATTATGTGGATCAATGATAATTGTTGTTTTCATGAATTGAAAATTATTTTGAATGAATTTTATTGAGTATATATATGAAAGAAATTGATTTGATACCCGAAAATCCAAAAAACAGAGCCTGAACAAAAACAAAGAATGAACCAAAAAAATGGGTAAATGTCTAGATGGACCCATGGTATCCAGCCACTGTCTAGACCCCTCTTGTGCGTCTAGACAATGGGAAGTCCGGACGATAGCCTTCTGTTGGTGTTTTTCTCCTTGCCAACTTCTTGTTTTTAAATTCAAATGTGATTTTAACCACTAAAACAATATATTTAAGTATCAACCAGAGCATAAAAATTGTAGTTCTTTGAGTCTTTTTTCTAACCAAAAAATATTCACATTAATTTGACACACCCAAAATATTAAAAGGATGTAAAACTAGATCTTCCAAATAATTATCTTTGGCATTATTTTTGATCCTCAAGTGTTTGATTTTGAAAAAGTATAAAGAATAAAAGTTGTAGTCCTTAAAGTCTAGTTTTAGAAATATAAGGCTCATAAGTATCAGAATTATACTTTATTTTATATAAATTTTAGTTTAGACTACTGTCTCTATTTTGTCTTTGCACTAACACTTGTCTAAGTTTCTATTAAAATCCTCTATCTAGAGATTTACTTAAATTTTAAATATTTTTATGGTAGTAATGGATATTTTATTAAGTTTTTATATTAAATTTGGTAAATGCTTGAGTTATATTGAATTTTCTAAAATTCCTTAAAAATGGGATCTCTATAATTATCTCGATAGCAACCTGTCTATTTTTTTACCAAGTCAACTTATTTTTGAGTTTAATTAAATTCCCAAATTTCAATGCACAAGTGCAAACTCATACAAGAGTTACCAGATTTAATTTCGTGAATTTTATTAGGTCCTTAATTTTCTAAAAACCTTCATGGACGGTTCATCAATCTTCGTTACAAGCCAACAACATCTTTATTTTGGAATAATTTGAGTTTGATAAACGTTATTTTAAATCTTGAGCTTTATATATGTGAAATAAGTCATTATTTAGGATATTTTATCTTTTAGAATCAACTAAAATGGATGCTTATCTTTAAATTCACAATTCAAATAAAAGTCCGGGCAGTCTGTCTTTTTAGTTATTTTCCTTAACCAGATTTTTTTCCCTTATTTACCCTGATCCATTTGGATATTGTGAATAGTGTACATAAAGAATTGTGCTATTTGGAATTATTACAAACATTGATGTTCGTTTGTATGTATTAAACTCTGTCTAATGATCCATTGGATTATCATGATAGCTTGTATTTTTTTGAGGTCATTACAAAAAAATGTTGTTATGTTCACATATTTTATAAATTATTTTACACTAGAAAGGATGAAATGGCGACATAAGATTTATGTTATTGAAACGGTTACACCCAACACTTGAAATATGTTTTAAACTCATGGAATTAACATATGAAAAATATAATATGGTATGGGTTGTATACCCTTGATGATGGAAACTCAACCAATTATTGATACAAGGTGGCTCCCTTTTGTTGTATGGCCATTTTATACTGGTGGTGTTGGATTTATTTGGGTCTAACGAATCTGCATACCATCGTGATCTCATTGGTCTTGAAAAAAGGCACTATGTTTGGATCGAAGTTGATAAGTATGGTTAGTTTCTATTAAATTAATGTGTGTGATTGGGTTATTGGGATTATGGTAGACTTGCATATCAACATATCTATTCTATACATCACGAATTCTTGCAATCTAGGGGACATAAGCTAAACACATGCAATATAAAAAAATCTACCCATAATTCTTGGCCCAAATCAGGGCCATGCACTTCTATTTAGAGTATAAGCCTAAAATAAGAAAGTACAAACTTAAGTTTAAAATCAATTGAACATAACAGTAAAGTTAATAAAATCAATTCATGTCTTACTTTTTTCTTATACGTTTGATTTTATTTTACTACTTCTAATTTTTTATAAGTTAATTTATAATTGGTCATTTTATTATTGTTACGAGTATTTGGATTATTACTTAAATGAATCAGCTAATATATATATATTCATTGGCAAATTAAAAGTTTTTTTATTTTTTATTTTTTATTTTTTATTTTTGAAGTGTTTGAACATTAAATGTCATTTTCGATTTAATGATTAGTTATTAACTTAGCTTAATATAGTTTAATAATCATTTAAACAAATAAAATTTTAAAGTTTTTCTAGATATTCAAAATTTTTATGAACTTTAATTATTGACATTTTTTTTGATAATTTTTTTTTTGTAAGTCATTTTTTTTTTTGATCAAAATATATTATATTGGTGTTTGTACTCAAATGAAATGTATCACTAGTTTCTCATTATATAGATGTTTGAGTTTTGATGATTCATTAAATATATTATGATAATTTGATGTCATCAAAATTTAGTTAATAATAAAATTCTAAATTCATAATAATTAATTATGCATATTGTATATGATCAAATTTTAATGATTGAAATTTAGTTATATTATAAATAGCTGCAACAAAGTGCGTTACTTTTACTAGTATTACATAAAATTAAAAAATAAACAAAATAAGACTGAGACGCATTGTTTTTGTCTTTTTCTACAATGGTTAAAATTAGAGATTTTTTTTTTTTGCTCTACCGTTTATTGAGTAAAATTTATGGCGTTTATTGCCGGGTCAAAAATATTTGGTGGGATGCGGTTAATGAAAGCACCAATTCGTATAGCATTTTCATTTGGCAGAAGAACACCATTTGGATTATCACCTTCCCTTAAATCTGACTTGGCTAGAAAGCGCTATTTGGTATAGCGTTTTCCACCAAACTAAAAACGCTTTTTCATAGAGCGTTTTCTTTACAACACCCTAAACTACAGTTCCTTTTTCCTTTTCTATATCTCCATTGACCTGCACAAGTGGCTCAAAACACAAAACACCAAAATTTGACTGAATAATATCACAAATATTTAATAAGATCTTTCATACACTAACAAAATATATAAATCAACCTTTAAAACATAATATTAACATGAACATCATATATATACAACGACAAAATAAGATTTTCATATAGAAGAAAGTTATGAAGAATATATAAACCAACTAGGCACCCTCCTAGATGATACTTATTCTGTTCCACTGCTAGGCACCCTCTTATTACCACTGGGGGAGGGGGTTCCTCCCCCCTCCTGTACCTGTGTTCGAGTATGTGGTAATGTAGGCTGTGATTGAGGCGATGGGTCATAAGATGACTCTAAATAGGTTGGAGGCTATATACTCGGGTTGAAACGAGCCCTAACCCTCTTTCGAGTGTACCATCTGGGAGGAAGAGACGTTGTGATGTCCTCTTGTGGTTCATCGTTGGTGGTGGGAACTGATGGCGTTGGCTGGAATAGTGCTGACTCTATAGTACCCACATCATCCATGACTATAGTGTAATCATCAATACTCTCTGACAGATGATGTGGATAACAACAAGTGATGATGGTGGCACCCCTAGAGAATTGGTAGGTCCAACTCCTGCAGAAGTGGATGGTCTGGCTCTGGTGGATGACGATGGTCTATCATCAGGGGGTAATGGTGATCCCATTGCCCGTCTAGCCTCGGTCAAACAGTATTCCTCGTCTATGGTTGTAATCATCCTTCACCTGATGCTCCTCATTGTCTCTACCAATCGACAGATCTCATCCTAATCTCTACAACTGAGTATATTTATCACTATCTTAGTAGCCCTGATAGCTGTGTCCACATGTAAACATACGAATAACAATATTAGATATATGTCAATTTGTGAATTGTACTAAAAAACAACAATATATATACTAATTTATTAAAGAGTTACTAACTAGTATAGCCTTCGTAGCTGCAACGGGTTGAGATACACTCTGAGGTACATCTCGTAAAGGTCCAATTGGTGTCTTGCTGATCGTCATATAACACCACATATATAGATTATTGATACCATCCGGCCTATAAATAGGTCAGCTGTGACTGCCCTATTAAGACGATCCTCCCATGCAGCGATATGCTCTCGATGGTAGATATCCCAGTAAGTCCCCGCGTGACCTGTTCGGTCATGTGCATGCAAAGCAAGAGTCGTCTGGCATGTAATTGGCTCCTCTTGAACCATCCCAAACTATCGTATGACTCGATCTGGGAAGTACATCTCGACCACGTCATAGCATATAAAAGGCACTCTAGCTCGCCAAATCTCTTGGTCACACGTTAGTATAGGAAGATTTATCGAATATTGTTGCCACGTCATCTATGACTTGATCATCATATCCAGATGATCCCTATACTCTCATAGTGTACGGGAAGAGGTCAACGTAAGTTTGGCGTGCCACCTACAATGAGAATACGTAGTATTAGTTGCAGTGATGATTATGTTAAAGAAAATAAAAGAAATCTTAATGAACAACTGCACTAAATTATTTATTGGGATTTATACCTATAGTTGTATGAGTCTGCTGGTAGTGATGGGGGTCTGGGATGTGCGTCTACAGCATGGGATGGATTTGGGGCTGGAACCCCTCTACCACTGCAGCCTTAGCTACTTCTCCATCTACAGGTGCATCTTGTGCCGGAGGATTCATAGGTGCTGTAATCAGCATAAGCTATCGAATAAGTGGTCATACAAGAGTTAACCTCTTCTATGCCTAGATCTGCAGTATCACCAGGGGGTCTGAGATCTCCTTCTTACCTGGCTGTGCTCTGTACATCTCTTGATACAACCAAGCAAGTGCTGTGGACCCCCAACTATAATGGCCAATGTGATTAAATTGCTCTAACATCGGTAGGTACATGAGCTTGACCAAATTCCCTAACTTGTTTACTAGTAACCCACCCCCAATCAATAGCAACAGAGTGGCCCGTGCATGCTATCACACGACCTCGCCATCTACACCATTTGGTAATCGAGTAAAATATCAGGTCAACCAAGTGATTTGTATCTGTGCTCCATGGATAGCAGCTGCAAGATGGGCGATGCCTAGTAACCTCTCAACAATGGCAGTCCACCCTGCTACAGTGTGGTCCTCATCCATGCCAGTCACGACAAATCCATCAACTAGCAGACCTGTGATCACACTGATGTCCTTGAGCGTAACCGTGCACTCCCCACATGGCATTTGAAAGTAACACGTCTCAGGCTTCCATCGCTCAACTAAGGCTGTGATGAGGGGGTGGTAAAACTTAATACAGCTCATCCTATAGAATCGATACAACCTCACCTTCCCCATGTAATCAACCACCCTGCCATCTCTGGTTATACGGTTAAAATAATACGTCAACTGCTTGTTGTTCCTAACAGTGAAGACTACCTCATCCTGTAATGAGAAAAAACAAGACATTATCATATAACTGCGCGATACAACATTAAGTAAATATTAAGGGGAAAAAAAACAGCTGAAAAAGGCCAATAACACTTGGAATGTAAATTATAAACTTACCCGATCATCCCATTTCTGTGAAGATCTATGCCACAACTAATGGAACAGTATTGATAGATCATCGTGTTTGGGTGAAAGTAAATCCGTATGTAAGTCCATAACTGATCTAACGCTGGCTGTATATAAACAATAGATTAGAACCACATAAGCATTGTATACACAAAAAAAATTCATTCAAGCAATAAATACGTGCATAAGCATTGATAAAAAGAAAATGTAAACTAATTACAAGCACATAAAAGAACGTGTCATTCACATTAGGAAAACTTTAGTGATTGGACAAAAGGAAAATGTCATTCAAACTATGTTCAATTAAAGTAATAACATGCAAATAAAGAAAATGTCATTCATTTACAACCAAATAAGGAAAGTGTCATTCACATTAGGTTTACTTTAGCGATTATATAGGCAGGCAAAACATCATTACATTATCAAAAGCAAAACAACGTCAACTATTTTAACTACTTCGAAAGTTTACCGGTGCACTTCCTCTTATTATGACCCTACTGACGACATATCCTACCTTGCACTTTCTAAGCGCTCCCACTCTTATCCATCTCAGTATGGATGCAGGTCGACATTGGTTTATCTTTTTCTTGATTCATATGATCATTCAGAATAAACTTCTGAACACCAAGTGTTTCCCAATACTTTGGATCATGTAAGGACTTGAAGGAAGAAGCATAAATGTTGACATAAGTATCGACAGAGTATTCTAATGCTATCATCCCCATCCAGTCATAGTACCGCTTCTCACATACAATAATAACATGTGAGCATGGAATCCTAAGATGAATCCATTTACTCCATATGCAAGTTTCTTCCTTGAGATCCACAACTTGGACATTACCTCTTCCATTAACATGGTGGCCCGTGGTTATCTCGTAGGCACCATCAATTTGGTTGAAATGCATTATATGATGGTTGCAATCACGAGCTTGAAACTTCTCTACTAACTTTCGGACACTTGGGGAATGTCGAACTCAGTCCCTTGGCAAGCCACCCTAACTACATTTTTGTCACTGAAATATGTCAATACCTTGTAAAAAGCAAACTAAGTGCACGATGCGACAGGCAAGGCCCTAGCACCCTTCATCACATTTTTGAAACACTCCGATATATTGGTGGTCTTGCTTCTATAACTATGACCCCCTTATGAGACATAGTCCACTTCTCTCTCGAGATCTCATCGAGATATTTCCATGCCTCTAGGTTCAACTCTTTTATCATTTGCATCGCAGCCTTAAACTTACAAACTTTAGGGGTTTTGGCAGCGTTTGACATCAACTTGGTAAGCTGAACTCATTTAAACTTCTTTTTAAAATTCACTTCCACATGTCGGAGACAAAACCAATGGGTGGCATTTGGTTGTGCCCAGCTTGAAGTGTGCGTATTGACTACCAAAGCAAGGCCAGGATGCCGATCTAAAATAAGGCATAGGCTTCGTCTATTCAGTACTACATGGATCTTTAATTTGTGGAGAAACTAAAACCAACTGTCGAATGACTCCTCATCAACCACATCAAAAGTAAGTGGGAAGATTTGCAGGTTTGCATCAACTCTTATAGCAATTAGAAGCTTACCCTTGTATTTAACATATAGGTGAGTGCCATCAATGCTGACAATGGGTCTATAAAACTTGAACCCTTCGATACATGGTTTGAAAACCCAGTATACGTATTGTAAGATTATAGAACCAAAAGTAGCCGCAGGATGGTACACGTAGTCGATAATGTTGCGGGGATTAAATGTTTGAACTACTCGTAAGAAGATTGGCAATTTACTGTATGATTCTTTCCAGCTGCCGAATGTACCAGCGATTGCCTTCTATTTTGGAACCCATGCTTTATTATAAGAAATACGATAATGATATTGTTTGTTCACTATCATCGCTAGTATGCTAAGTGATATTAACAGTCTTTCTTTACCATTTCCCTGATGTAAGACGCAACAAATCGAGCATCTAATTGTGCATGATCCTGATTCATTCTGGCATATACACATGTATGGGGGCCAACATAGACAGTGATTTGCCACTATCTATGTTTCTTCAGCTTAGTTGCACCCAATCGCCAATTGCAAGTTATTCCCCCCATCATCTTGCACTTAATTGCCCATGTTCTCATATTGGACTGTACAATTTGGACCTGTGTGGTAGTCCTCAATGAGTACGTCTTCACAGCATCCATCAGATCAAGCTTCTCCTTAAATAAAATACTAATGTGAGGGTCTAGAGTCTTGAGATCCCACTGTTTACAACTAATCCCTGATGTGGAGCAGGTAGTGCTAACTTGAGGCAATGTTGTAAATGTTTGTGAATCAAGTTGATGCAATTCGGGCTTTCCCTCATTACTCCTTAGGAGACACTAAAATCCACATCGAAATCCACATCCGCATCAAAATCTAAACCAATGAATTGGTTATCTTCGAGCTCGGCCAGCAGTTCCTCCATACATGGCAGCTCAGCTGAATCATTAACTCCCATTTCCTGCTGGTGATCAACTAGCTTGTAGATCGTATCTCATTGAGCAATGTCTGCAGCGTTATGATAAGAAAATCCCTCACTTGGAATATTATGTTCTTCTCTTGAACTGGCTGTAGGAGCTGGCTCTTTTTTAGGAATTAATGGTACACATATAGGAGACTCGACAGATGTAATTTTGTACTCTAAGTACAATTTAGTATGAGACTACTTCAACTTTTTGATTCCTTCCATCAATGTCCGAATTGAATCATCATCATCTAATCTAAGCCTCCACGTACGGATGGTATCTCCAAATAAGAATAGGTAACGACACGTGACTTTAATATTCATTTGACCTTGTTGCACACCCAACACGGAGCATAACTTCGTGACTAATTCTTTGCAACTTACACTCGGAAGCACCCGAATGCATCGCTTATCGTCACGGTCATATGACAATCCTTTAGCCATTGATACAATATCCCCCCCCCAAATAACAAAAAAATGACACGTAATCTTCAATTATGTTACCTTTAATTAAAACAAAATCTCATCATTAGTTGAAGGGATGGATAAAAGGAAGTGTAAAAAAATAAAAATAAAAATAAAAAAAGAACTTCACGTCGTATCTTTTCTCTGAAGACTATATTTGGATCACACAATGTATGTTTCTGGTGTTTATTTATTTATGTCTTTTTTGGTGTTTCAAACAATTAAGGGGAAATAAATAAATTAACCCTATTTAGCTATATGGGAACTCTAAGGAAATTTTTGTTATACATTAAATGAACTAACTTTTAAATTAGTAATTATTTCCCTCTCTCTATTTTCTCATAAAACTAGATCTTATTTTTTTATTTTTGTTTTTTAAATATTAATATAATAATAATCAACATGTAAATGCATGAGTAATTTGACTAATTCATTAATTCTATAATAATTCATTAGAGAGGGGGAAAGAATGGGAAAAACAAGGTAGGTGTCCATCCATCCATGGACACTTTATCGACATTCATTTACTGAAATTTATTAGGAATTTACTCAATACATCCAATTCCCCAATATTAACAAATCTTTTCTTTAAATCAAAGCTGCACACTCCAATATTCTAATATTATAACTCCACAAAAACACCAAATTACACACGGGAAAAGTCTCTGTCTACAATTAAATTGTATCATTCCCAATCCACTTGTCGAAAAGTTTTAAATATAGTTAAAAAAAATTCATTATCAATAGCACATTCAATCTTCCAAGTTCAAACCCATATTACTTGTAGCAATCGTGAGATGCAACGTTGTCAGGTGGATCGTCGGGGGCGGGGCGTCAGTGGTTGGAGCATCAGTAGCGAGGAGCTCGAGGGTTCTTGTGTATACCAGTATATATATATATATGGAGAGAGAGAGAGAGAGAGAAAGAGAGAGAGAGATTGTCAAAATGAAACCAGAGAGGGAGATTCAAAAAGGTTTATAAAAAGTATAAAACACCCTAAATGACGTTTTTACCTGACAAAAATCTATTTCAAAAAGCATTTTCTATGTAGGAAAAATACAGTTTGAAAATAACGCCTTCAATTGATACCAAAACACTTAATCAAAAAGTGTTTTTATTCACCTTACTCCACCAATTACTTTTAATTGGGCTGTATATGCCATATATTTTAATTATCAAAGTGTAAAACAAAACAAAATTCTTAAAATTACATCATACATTTTAATTTTTTTAAATTATGAAAGTTAAATAAGTTAATAATAAAAAATTAAAAAAATTAGATATTAAAAGTTTAGTTTTTTTTTTTTTCCTTCTCAAATACCCAAAAAAAGGGCTAATTTTTTGACTACTTACAAAAAAAACTTCTTAAAAACTTAGTTTTTTTTATTTTTTAAATATTTTTAAGATGAATTTTGTACGGCTTTAAGCTCAACAGTGATTAGGAGTGTAAATGGGCCAGATCGGGCCCGTCCTGCCCCTTGACCCCGGGTCGACTCGGCCCGTGGCTGACCCTGCCCCTCCATGTTTCGGGTCGGGTCAGGTCGGGTCGGGGTCACAAATCCCCGCCCCTGACCCGCCCCAGTTGACCCAGGTTATTTTTTAATATTTTTTTATTTTTAAATTAAATCAAATACAAAATAAAACTCAA
>QLOD02137126.1:0-19005 GCA_003260245.2 Sideroxylon spinosum | reverse complement strand
TGAGGAAGGGACTTGTAGTGCATTTTTACCATCGGAACTTACAGTGTTTATAATAATCATCAACTCAAGTGTGAAACTGTGGAGGTGTTTGGAGAACTGAAAATTTCCAAACAAAGTTTAATTTTTTTCTACTTTTCTTTAATTTGTTTTAATTTTTTTCAACTTTCTTCGTATTAAAAAAATCGAACTTTCTTTAACTGTTATCAATTTTTTTAATTGTTTTAACCTTTTATCAACTGTCTTCTACTTTTTAAAATTTTTAAGAAACAAATCAAACATCCAATAATAAAAAATGTTACAAAAGTTTACAACTTTTCCAACATCAAATAGCCCCTATATTTATAGTAATCATTGGTTTAAACGTGAGACTCAATGTGCTGATCCAATGATTAATATGAATACTATAAAATCGTATAATAAAATACACAATATATAATCCTCCTAAATTCTTTTTTTGCTACTTGATAAAATAAATTTTTTCATAACATTTATTTATCTGTATTGAAGACATTAAGCCAAATAGAACACTTTTTAGGGTTGGTGTATTTATAAAATTTGATTCTAACTGTTTTTTTTTTTTAACATGTTTTTTTAATCTTATATGACTTTTTGTTATCAAAAATAATTTTTTTTCCAAAAATTATAATTTTTAAACATATTAATCTTTTTCGTAAAAAAAATTCAAAAAATTCACATCCATTTGCTAAAAGCTACTATTATGGGTTGAAAAAGGAACAATAGCCCCCTATATTTATAGTAATCATTGGTTTCAATGTGAGACTCAATTAGTACATAGATTCACACTTGATCCAATGATTAATATGAATATTATAAAATCGTACAATAAAATGCATAGTATATAATCCTCCTAAATTCTTTTTTTGCAACTTGATAAAAGAATTTTTTTATAACATTTATTTATTTGTATTGAAACCGTTAAGCCGAATAGAACACTTTTAGGGTTGGTGTATTTATAAAATTTGATTCTAACTGCTTTTTTTTTTAATGTGTTTTTTAATCTTATATGAATTTTTTTAAATTTTTTTTCAAAAATTATAATTTTTAAACATATTAATTGTTCTCGTATAAAAATTCAAAAAATTCACATCCATTTGCTAAAAGCTACTCTTATGTGTTGAAAAAGTAACAAAAAAATTTGTTTCTTTATTTTTTTATTAACTTTTATCTAATTTTGCATGAATTTTTCAATCTCTTTTTAGGAATGCAATAAATTTGCCTAAAATTTATAAGTCTTGCAAAATAATAAATAAATAAATTTTGATAAAAATTCATATAACAAAAACAAAAAGTTACCCAAAAAAAGAAAAAAGAAAAATAGAACCAACTTTGCAATTACAATCATTTATTTTAGTAACTCATCAGTTGTACGATTGCATCAACCACTTAACCTAAACTTTCTCGATCCAATATTTGACTCGTATCTATGTCGAGATGTCATTTCCATATGATCCTCCCTGTCGTCGCTATTGAAACTAGTAGAATGGCCGCTCTTAGCAATAAGTTTTTGTAATATCCTTAAATTATGACGGATAAACAATAGGTATATATATTGGGATGTAAATGGATTATGTGTCCGTTTAATAACTGATACATCATCATTTTAAATTAACTTATTTTATTAGTTAGAATTTAAAATCTATCCTGTCCATGTCATTTCAAATTCATCCCATCACACTTGTTAAATATCCATTTAAAAAAAATTATTAAATATCTATTTAGAAATTAAAATTTTAAAACAATTAATGTATTCTCTATAATGCCTAACAAATATATTTATGAATATATATAAGTTTTCTTTTATCAATATCTTTATTTTTCTTCATGTCAAGCAAAATTAGAAAAAAAAATTATTTTAAATAAGTTCAATCACTACTAATATATTTAAATAATTTTAAAAACTAATTTATTTGTAAAATTTAAAAATAATTCATAATTCAAAAAAGATGCAGAATATAATTAAGATCCGTTTATTTAAAAAAATATCAATATTAGTTATAAATGCAAAAATTTTTATGAAATTCAGAGAATTTTATTACTTTCCATGCACGGTGTATGCCTAGCATTTTAGTTAGTTCTCCGTTTAAAATTTTTGAAATCAAATTCATTTTAGTTTTCGGTTTTAGGATTATGTTTGACGGATTAAAATTTTTTGATAATCTGTAAAAATTATTTATTTTTTATTTTATTATATAAATTACGAATTCATAATTTTAATCAAATCTTATCATTCTATTTTACCAATTTTACCAGTAACAAAGTTTCCAGAGGAATGTGATCATGCTGAATCGCTGTGAATTTCGTGTAGAGAGAGAGAGAGAAAGAGAGAGAGAGAGAGAGGGGACAAAACAAGGTGGCAATGCTGCATGATTTGCGGCAACTTCTATCGAGAGAGAGAGGGGACAAAACGAAGTGGCAATTCTGCATGATTTGCAGCAACTTCTATTGACCACGGATTATAGACACGTGCCAATTTTCTCTTTCTGGACGATTATTTACCACTGTTTACGATACATTGAATTCCTTTCTCCAAGCCAGCCGGCCATCTTTGAAAAGGGTATCTTTTTTCCATTTAATAATTAATATTATAAATATTTTAATAAATAAAAAAATAAATTAATATATATTTATAGATGGTACAATCCTTTTAATTTTTGAATTATATATAATAATTAAGAAAAAGTAATTACACTTTAAGAGTACTGGTTTATAACTTAAATTTTTTGGTAAATATATTTAATTCAAAAATTTATATATATTATTGATAATTTTTTTCTGACTAAAATCAATTATTTTTTAAAATTTTAAGAAGAGACGAGTATAAAATTTCTTGGTCAAAAATTCATATATATATAAATGATAGTTTTTAAAACTTGAGGGAGGGAGAACATGGCCACCCCTAGTCCCCTAGATTTGTTCCAATATATTATTATAAAGAAGAATTAATATCACAATTGTTTAAGGTAATTTAAAATTTAGTGAAATTTATAATTTTAGTGAAACTTACTACATTTTGTCTCCTTTAATACTTTTTAATTTGCCATTATATTATAATAAATTCTAATTCATTCTTTATTTTAGTAATTTAATTTACTTGTTTTCCTACTCTATATCATTTTTAATAAAAGTGTTCAATTTTCTACGAAACTTGACGCAACTTCATTTAGCCACTAGTGACTTGTAGGAATAAGCATAGGATGGGAATCCAAGTCGCAAGGCTTGTTAGTCTGCAAACATAATTATAAGTTTTAACTTGAAACTATGAATGTTTCAAATTTGAGTCAATCACCCAAAAGAAGTAGTACTATTCGTTATCGATGAAACTTATGTACACATTCTCCTAGCTATTAGTGGCTTATAGGAACCAACGCCATAAGCATCCAAGTCCTGGGGCACTTTTAGCCCACAAATGTAGTTTCAGGTCTCAACTTAAAAACTTACAATGTGTCACGTCCAGAATTTCATGACTCAGCACGTGAATAAAAGAGCAAATAATACGTCATTTAATAATTCTTCCCGTCACACATAAAAGCCATACACGTATTCTATGGAGCAATGAATATAAAAATAAACAAATTTAAACTGTAAATTCAAATAAGTGTCTTAGTCAAACCAGTTAGGCAACAAAACTCGAAAACAAAACTCTAAGTGTCTAAAACTAAAACCAAATAAACTTCCAAAACTAAAATAAAATAATTAGTAATCATCTCACAAACAGATACTTATTACAATTTACCCAAACAATTTCCTAAAGAAATCTGGAGTAGTTAATAAAAAATAAATAAAATTCTAATTTCCATACTGAGCAAGTCCAGCACGTGATTTAAAATCATTACCTACATTGCAAACTGTAGGAGGATGAGCACTAATATGATATGTGCTCGGAACCATAATAATAATATAAATGCAGTAATGTTCTAACATGCTACTAAATGAAATATCATTGCATAAATAGCAATCCCAAATAAGAAATTAAATTTATAAATTAATTCCTCTTTCTTACAATTTAATCATGTATTTGACACCACATAACACCTCAAATGAAAATAAATTTGATTTCAAGGTACTGCTGCTTGATTGTCCCATAGAAATAGATTCAACGAGGTGTCTGCTCGATGCCAAAAGAAGAAGAAGAATATATATATATATATACATAATAGTTCCGCCCCTTACCTCAGTTGATCAAGCAATTGGAAGAAAATTAGTTCGGCAATTCACAAGAAGCAACACATGCAGCTGCTTAAACATTGTTAGGGTTCTTTATATTTTTTTTACACAATAAATAGAACATTATATATATATCAGTACAATTTGTAATAAATTTAATTAATTACATACTCTCCCTTACGAGTTTAAGGAAATTACACCATTTTCCCTAAATTTTAAAATCTTTTCAAATTTTACCAAAAATTCAATCTTTAAAATACTACACAAAATTAAATAAATAGAATAAAATTATTTAATTTAAGAATCGAACAAAATTTATCAAATAATAAAATTTAAATCAAATTAACTCCAGGTCATTACATCCTACCCCCACTTACAAAAATTTCGCCCTTAAAATTTGGAAGGTAAATAGAAGAAAATCAAGGAAACAACAAAAGGTATCTACTTTGCATATCTGTTTCTCGCTCCCTAGTTGACTCTTCAATACCAAGGTGCTTCCACGACATCCTAACCAAAAGAATAGTCTTCCTCCGAAGCACTTGCTCTTATAAATCTAAGATTTCTAGTGGCTCCACCACATAAGTCACATCTGAGTCAACCTTAAGCTCAGTCTAATCCAATACATGCGAAGGGTTCGACTTATACTTCCTGAGCATAGACACGTGAAAACACGTCATGCACTCTAGAAAGCTGTAATAGCAAGGCAAGACGATATACCACCTTTCCAATCCTAGCCAAAATCTCAAATGGCCCATATATCATAGGGACAATTTCCCCATATGGCCAAAATGAAATTGATCATTTCATGGTGAAACCTTTAGAAACATATGGTCTCCCACCTCAAACTCCAATGATCTCCGCCTTTTGTCAATGTAACTCTTCTGATGGCTTCGAGCTGTCTCAAGTCTCTATCGAATCACTTTAACCTTTTTAGTTGTCTCCTATACAAACTCAAGTCTAGTAATTACACCTTCTCCAACCTCAATCCAATAAATAAGAGATCAGCACGACCTACTATACAAAGCTTCCAAAGAAGCCATCTCGATACGACTAGTAGTTACTGTCATGTGAGGTGCCCTTACTGGAACCTCTGCTCTAACTCCAACTCGACTCTGTTCCTGTGACACACCCGCCACAATAGGAACATCATCAATGGAGTTTCATGGCCCTGCCCAGCCTAAATTCCTTAGCCTTGACCCTACCAATGTCTATGTCGATGTCCCTGACCCCTACTTTTACCAACGCCTTTGCCTCTAGCATTTGGAGCAACCCGTGGCGACATACTCTAAAAAATCATAAGTGAATATAAATAATCAAAGTCAACAAAATTCAAAATCACTGATCACAACATGACACATTGTCAAATAATCACATAAGACCTAAAAAGTATATGATAAACTATCCTAAGCACGTGAATAAAAGAGCCCATAATACGCTATTTAACAATTCTCCCTGTCACACATCAGAACTATACACACATACTATGGAGCTATGGATATCAAAATAATTAAATTTAAATTTTAAATTCAAATAAGTGCCTTATTCAAACCAATTAGGCAACAAAGTTACAAAACATAACTAGAAGTATCCAAAACTATGCTCAAATAAACCCCTAAAACTAAATAAAAGAATTAGTAATCACTTCACAAACAGATACTTATTACAATTCACTAAAACAATTTCCTAAGGGAAATCTAATGTAGCTAATCAAAAATAAGTTAAGCATGTTCAGCACCTGACTTAAAATCATTACCTGCATCAAAAGTTGTAAGGGAATGAACACTCATATCATCTGTGCTCGGAACTGTAATAACAATATAAATGCAGTAATGTCCTAGCATGCTACTCAGTGAAACATCATTGCACAAATAGCAATCTCAAATAAGAAATTAAATTTATAAATTAATTCTTCTTCCTTACAATTTAATCACATATTGACACCACATAACACCTCAAAAGAAAATAATTTGATTTTAAGGTGCTGCTACTTGGTTGTTCCATAGAAAAAAGATCCAACCAATATACACTATTCTTTGGTATCTGCTTAGTGGTCTCGTAGAAACATGACTCAATCAATATATACTATCCTTCGAGGTCAGCCTCTTAGGCCGAAATTTTAGGAATATAATATATCACTCTTAGGTATCTGTATCTTTCATATGTTACTAACCTACCGGATTTGATTATCATCCCACACTGATTCCAGGAATTTTAACTCTTAGGTATGTATACTCGATATTTTTAATACCTCGCAACCTAAATAAAACATAATATTAAATTTTAACTTCCACATTAAAACAAATTCTTCTTAATTTGAGTTTTAAACCTTATTAAACCTCAATTCACTAACACATTAAACAACACAAACTTATATATTACCTAGCAGTCAATCTCATGTTTTAAGTATTCAATGAAAACAATATTCAACATGCCAACGTAGACCACTTAGCTTAAACATACTAATATATTACCAAAATATTAACATCAATGCACAACCGTACGCATATTTATGTACATATTAATAACATGGATATGATTCATTTACATATAAGACAAAACAGAACCGTATATATATATACAAATATTATGCCTGTGATCCATTTACATATAAGACAAACAAAGTAAAAAAATTAACTAACTAATTAGTTCATTTAGTTTATTCCAACGGAAGACTTTCAATTATTACCTATGGAACCTATGTACCTATTTGATTACCCACGTGATCAGTCAATTACTAACCTGGTATGTTTTTCCTATAGTATATATATGAACAGAATATGTGCCTATCCACGTGCATTGATCTGGATGCTAAAAGAAGAAGAAGAAGAAGAAGAGAAATATATATATATAAAAGAAGAAGAAGAAGAAGTAATATATATATATATATATAATAGTTCTGCCCCTTTAGTTGATTTGGCAATTGGAAGAAAATCAGTCCAGCAAGTCACAAGAAACAATACACGTAGCCACCCAAACAATGTTAGGGTTCTCTATACTTTTTTTTTACATAATAAATACAACATTATATATATATATCAGCAAAATTTTTAACCCTAATAAATTTAATTAACTATATATTCTCCCTTATGAATGTAAGTAAATTATACTATTTTCCTTAAAATTTTAAAATTTTTTAAATTTTATCAAAAATCCAATCTTTTAAATATAAGACAAAATTAAATAATAGAATAAAATTATTTAATTTAAGAATTGAACAAAATTTTTGGAATAATAAAATTTAAATCAAACTAACTTCGAGTCATTACACAATGATTAAAGTTTTTTTTTAGTCAATCACCATTGAGGAAATATGATTTGTTATTCGTATGAAATTTGATACATATTTTCCTAGGCACTAATGAATTGTGGAAAGTGACGGTGCTAGAGTTTGAGTCCTTGAGTGCCCATATATTCCACAAACATTGTTTTAATATTAATTTGAAACTTAGAAAATTCCACGTTTTTGTCATTTGGACAAACGAGCAAACATACTCAGTTGTTTACGAAGCAAAGACACATACATTCTCCTGTGCACTAGTGAGTTATAAGAACAATCGGTGTGGGAATCCATGTTCTAAAGTGCCCGTGGTCTGTAAACATGATTTTAAGTTTCAAGTTGAAACTTAGAATGTTTCAATTTTAATTCAATTACCCAAACTAAAATAGCATGCCTAACTGTTTCCGAAACTTAACACATACATTGTCCTATGAAATAGTAACTTGTTGAAATGTACATATGTAAAATTTGAGTCACGGGGTGTTTGTAGTTTGCAAACATAGTATTAAGTTTCAACTTGAAATTTGTTTGAGTCAATCACTCAAATCAAACAAACATGTTTGTGCGGTTATCTATGAAACCAAACGCACACCAATTCTAAGTACTAGTGACTTATAAGAATGGATGACACAAGGATCCAAGTTTTCGTGTGCTTGTAGTCGGCAATCGTAATTTCAAGTTTAAACTTTTATACCTTCGTATTTCACTTATTAAATTTAAGTTTTAAATTAATGATAATTTATAGACTAATGTCGTGTTAATTTTTAGGTTTGATCTCTTTCAGCTCCATTTTAAGAAGCACAAACCTTCTTTTTATTTGTCAACTTTGTAATATATATATATATATATATATTTCGTTATTTCGTACTTGTTAAATTATATAAACTTTGTTACTTTTTATAACAATTTATATTTGTTTGATTATTAACTTAATTTTGACTAGATTTGTCTTGTGAATTTGGTGTATAGATATTATCAGTGAGTAATATCAAGTATATATAGGAAGTTAGTAGCATGATCTAGAGGATTCATGTCCAAATGCACAAGACCAAGCTTGAGAGATGTCGTTTAGCCATCCGGACCATAATAATAAATTCGGGATTCAAAAATTTTAAGCATAGTTAAGAATTCGTAATTTGAAAATTATTTTGTACGATTAAAAAAAGAAATTTGATAAAATTGTAGTCTATCACCTAAATTCATAAAAAAATCAAAAATAATTTATGAATTAATCAATAAATAATAGTTCATAAAAAAGTATTAGACTAATATTTTAAAAATCATAAAGTAGCTAAATTGAAAGTACTTGAAGTATTGAATTAGAAAAATAAAAAAATTTATACCAATTATTTACTTCCTTAATTTTAAAACCACTGATACCACATTTAATTTTAGTATCTTATCATATAAAATTCATCATCTATTAAGGGAAATGATTTGTGGAGTAAATTTTGGAATATTTCCTATTCATTATATATAATTTTTATTTAAGAATCATTCTAGTTTAATTGTAATTATTGTGTTTCCTATTCTTTTTGATGTTCTAGGTTATATATATCCCTTGAATTCATTTACTATATAGACACAAAAATATTCACGAAATTTCTATAGCTTCTATTATCTCTATTTCACCTCCATAGAAATTTTACATGATATCAAAGCCATAAGGTTCTATATCGACTTCTGCTACAGACATGGAAGAAGGGAAATCAAAGAAGATGATGGACAACATCATGGATCTGCTTACGTTTCATCTTTCCGATCACCCCCAACTTATTCTTATGTCTAAAGTACTTGAAGGCGATTACTACTGACAATGGAGCCATGCTATAAGGAATGCTTTGAGTGCCAAGAACAAGCTTGGCTTCATTAATGGAGAGGTAGCGATGCCGACGCATACTGACGCTAAATTTCCACTATGAGAACGATGCAACAGCATGGTACTATCTTGGATCCTTAATTCTATTAATACTAATATTGCCAGGAGCATCGTCTACGCAAAATCTATAAGAGATGTTTAAAATGATCTCTATGATAGGTTTTCACAAGGGAATGACTCCTGAATTTACCAAATTTGACTAGAGATTGCCAAGCTTCGACAAGGACATTAATCCCTCTTTATTTACTACACCAAGATGAAGGCTCTTGGGGGTGAATTGGCTTCCTATCATAATCCAATTGCTTGTAGGTGTAGGGATTGAGGGTGTGTTTGGAGTGATAAAAAGTGAAATAATAATGAAATAAAACGTGAATTCGTAATACGTGTAATGAGACAAAAAGTAATAAATTTTAGAATTTATTGGAGGTTGTTGATACTCCAAATTGTACCTGAGTGATTCTTTCTCTACAATCTGTGGTTCAATTCTTATGATGAATCCACTTCTTAACGTGAGAAAAGTGCATGCCTTGGTACTATAATAGGAAAGCCAAGCCGATCACAACCAAACAAGACAACAGTGGATCTCACGCTAGCTTTCAATCCTCGGTGACCAAATCAATCAGCCGGCTAACCACCAGTGGGAAGAAACATTGCACTCATTGTGATAGATGGCCATGCCATCGAACGATGCTTATTTCTTCATGGCTTTCCACCCGAAGGTAAGTTTCATGGAAAGTTATCAAACTAAAGAAGAAGGCAGTGTTAAATTCCCAAACGGTTATAACCATTTCAAAGATGGCCCATGATCTTCCATTCCTTAATTAAATATGAAAACAGTTTCAAAACGTGAATTATTGCGTTTATGGTGACCGCCCATGATTTAAGGAGGTGATAAATGGCTCTTTGATGGACAGAGCCTATAAATACAGGTCTCCGGTTGGGTCCCTAAGCCTTCAATCTCATTTTTAGTCACAAATACACCATCAAATAGAGATTAAGCAAGGTTTAGAAGCACCTCAATCAGAAAATAAACACTTTCATAACATCAGATTGTGTCAAAACGGCAATGGCGGGAGGTATGTTTCGATTCAATTTTTTATTCTGTAATTTTGATCTATATGCTGTTTCGGTTTGCTACAGCAATTTTAGATCATTTAGAATTTAATTTACAGTTGGTATCAGAGTTTGTTATTTACCTCTGCCTTGTTCGGTTTTGCTCTCTATAATTCTTCCGTAAAGTACCGTAAAATTTCTGATTGTTCAAAACCGTGTTTTTCAAGTTTTTTAACGAAAAGTTGTTTAGAAATCATTGGGTAATTAGATTTCTAGCATTTTTTTTATTGGATTT
The DNA here is from genome assembly GCA_003260245.2 of Sideroxylon spinosum. Taxonomy (NCBI): domain Eukaryota; kingdom Viridiplantae; phylum Streptophyta; class Magnoliopsida; order Ericales; family Sapotaceae; genus Sideroxylon; species Sideroxylon spinosum. Next base: position 8,316 of record QLOD02137126.1, on the reverse strand, counting down.
TGAAATGTGACTTTTGGTATCTGGAAAGTCCTGAAACTGTCGAGTTTCAATTTGGGTCGATACCGGGTTAGAAGGACCCGGCTGAAGGTTGAAGACGACCATAAATTGGGCTGAGTGACGTGTATGGTCACATATACGTTTTCCTTAAAGGAAAATATTTTAAGGATTATTTCTGGGTTATATAATGTGTTTAAATTATTTATTTTGTGTAGTTGTATGTATAATTTTGTTATTTCATCATACATGCAATATTAAGTTAAATAATTTTACTACATTGAAACTATTCATTGTCATATTGCTTATAGTTTTTTGAAATATATATGAGCATATTTGTTAATTAAATGTCAAACGATCCCTATAATTTTTAAATAATTAAGGAGTAGCCACAACATCTTTAATTATGCAAAATTATATATTAAGAGTTTTAGGATTGCATTGTGACATTGATTATGGTTAGCATATCAAATATAATAAATTTTATCCCATAGGAATTTTTATTTTATTTGTATGATTAGCTAGGATAGAATATCAAATTATATATCTTAATTTACCCACAGGAATTAAGAAAAGGAACATAATTTGATAGTTTATCATAAAGTTATAGATGGATCTAATTGAAATAAACTTTAGCTCACAGGCAAGTTTTATATCACTAGATTCATGAATTTTGAAGCATGATTTACATTGGTAAAACATGATTTATGTTTATTAGTCTCAATTTAAATTATAAGCATGTATGTTTAATTTTTAATGCAATCATGCAACCTGCGAATTTCTCTAATATTAAATGTGATATTCCCGAACTAAAGGGTGATAACTATAAGGTTTGAAAGGAGAGAATTCTCCTTCATTTGGGGTGGATGGATATTGATTATGCTATCCGTAAGGATGGACCACCGACTATTGCTGAAACTAGCTAACGGGATGATGTTGATCGATATGAAAAATGGGAGCGATCTAATCGCCTCAGTGTAATGTTCATAAAGACCAAGATCTCCGCTGGTATTCGTGGTTCCGTTGATCAGCATAACAATGTTAAGGCATTATTGAAGGCTATTGATGAGCAATTTGAGTCTTCAGATAAGGCACTTGCCAGCACCCTGATTATGAAATTTTCATCCTTAAGGCTCACTAATGTCAGAGGTGTGCGTGAGCACATCATGCAAATAAGGGACATTGCGGCTCAGTTAAAGACTCTTGAGGTTGAGATGTCTGACTCTTTTCATGTGCACTATATATTGAACACTCTTCCACCGTAATATGGACCCTTCAAAATATCCTGCAACACACATAAGGATAAATGGTCAATCAATAAACTCATGACCATGTGTGTTTAAGAGGAAAGGAGACTGACAATGGAATTGGGTGAGAGTGCATTTATAGCAACACAAGGAAAGAACCAGAACCAAGCCAAGCATAAGGGGAAAGGTAAAATGCCGATCCAAGGTGGTGAAATTAAAAAGGAGTCCAAGTGCTTCTTCTACAAAAAGAAAGGACACATGAAGAAGGATTGCACCAAATTTCAGAAATGGCTTGAGAAGAAAGGTAATCCAATCTCATTTGTTTGTTATGAATCTAATATGACTGATGTTAGTCATAACACATGGTGGATTGATTCTGGTGCTACAATCCATATTTCAAATTCCTTGTAGGATTTGCAAAACCTAAGGAAGCCAGTGGGAAATGAATGGAGCATCTATTCAGGAAACCAAATGCATTCACATGTGGAGGCAATTGGAAAATGCAATTTAGTTTTAAGTAGTGGTTTTGTTTTGAATTTGGAAAAGACATTTTACATTCCAAGTTTCTCGAGGAATTTGATTTCAGTGTCAAGACTTGTACCGTTTGGTTATTCCTTTAACTTTTTAGAAACATATTTTAATTTATTTTATAAATCCGATCTTATTGGGAACGGTACATTATCTAATGGTATTTTTCATATTAATTTACAAAATGATACCTCTTATAATGCAATGCATGTTCATGCTGGTATAAAACGATGTGTTATGAATGAAGATTCCTCTATGTTGTGGCACCGGAGATTGGGACATATCTCCATAGAAAGAATTAAAAGATTGGTAAATGATGGAGTACTTAGTGCTTTAGATTTTACTGATTTTGAAACTTTTGTGGACTGCATTAAGGGAAAGCAGACCAATAAGAAAAAGAAAAGTGCCAAGAGGAGCTCAGACATATTAGAAATAATACATACAGATATTTGTAGTCCAGACATAGACTCACATGGTCCAAGGTATTTCATCTCTTTTATAGATGATTACTCACGATACAGGTATCTCTACTTGCTTCATAATAAGAATAAAGCTCTGGATGCCTTTAAGATATTTAAGGCTGAAGTAGAGAAACAACGCGGAAAGCAAATTAAGATCGTGAGATCGGATAGAGGAGGAGAATACTATGGTAGATACACTGAGGATGGACAAGAACTTGGTCCGTTCGTGAAGTTTCTTCAAGAGAATGGGATCGTTACCCAATATACGATGCCTGGTTCTCCAGATCAAAATGGTGTAGCAGAAAGAAGAAACCGAACACTATTGGACATGGTACGGAGTATGCAAAGTAACTCCAAGCTTCCTAAGTCCTTGTGGACTGAAGCTCTTAAAACGGCAGCGTATATATTAAACCGAGTTCCAACCAAGGCTGTTCCAAAGACGCCATTTGAGTTATGGAAAGCTTAGAAATCGAGTTTACGACATATACGTGTTTGGGGATGCCTCTTTGAAGTAAGAGTTTACAATCCACAAGAAAAGAAGCTGGACCCAAGGACCATTAATGGGTATGTCATTGAATATGCTGAAAGGTCTAAGGGATACAGATTTTATTGTCCATCTCATACCACTAGGTTTGTGGAATCAAGAAATGCGAAGTTTCTTGAGACTGACTTGATCAGTGGGAGAGATCAATTCCGGAACATAGTTTCTGAGAAATATTACTCTGATGTTCAGCCCTCCACTTCAAGTGATAGATTGGTTGTCATTCACAACACCCCTCAAGTACAAACGCGTGTTGAGTAACCAACCATTGAAGTTCCACAAAATGTTGATGACAATCTAGTAGCTCAAGCTGCTCAAGAGTTACCAGAAATTGTTGAGCAACCGGTTGAATAACATGCTCCAGAGGAGAATGTTGATACAACATTAAGAAGATCTACTAGAATGAGGAAATCAGCAATTCCTAGTGATTATATTGTGCATCTGCAAGAATCTGATTACAATATTGGAGCCGAAAATGATCCTGAAACGTTTTCACAAGCTATGAGTTATAAAGAAACTGATTTATGGTACAATGCTATGAAGGAAGAGATGAATTCTATGGCATCTAATAGAACCTGAGATCTTGTTGAGTTACCTGGTGGTGCAAAAGCCATAGGATGCAAGTGGGTCTCTAAAACGAAGAAAGACTCATTGGGCAATATTGAAAGATATAAAGCAATACTCGTTGCTAAAGGATTCACTCAAAAGGAAGGAATCGACTACAAAGAGACCTTCTCTCCTGTATCAAAGAAAGATTCACTTCGTATCATCATGGCATTAGTTGCACATTTTGACTTGGAGTTGCAACAAATAGATGTGAAAACGGCTTTTCTCAATGAACATCTAGAGGAAGAGGTTTACATGAAACAACCAGAAGGATTCTCCTCTAGTGATGGTGAGCATTTGGTTTGCAAACTCAAGAAATCCATCTATGGATTGAAACAAGCTTCCCGACAGTGATATTTAAAGTTCCATGATGTTATCTCTTCATTTGGACTTGTAGAGAATATTATGGATCAATGTATATACCAGAAAGTCAGTGGGAGTAAGATTTTTTTCCTTATTCTGTATGTGGATGACATTTTACTTGCAACCAATGATAAGGGTTTGTTATATGAGGTGAAACAATTTCTCTCTGAAAATTTTGATATGAAAGATATGGGTGATGCAGCTTATGTCATTGGCATTAAGATACATAGAGATAGAATTCGAGGTATTTTGGGCCTGTCTCAAGAAACCTATATCGACAAGGTTTTAGAGAGATTTCGGATGAAAGATTGCTCACCAAGTATAGCTCCTATTATGAAGGGTGACAGGTTCAATTTGAACCAGTACCCGAAAAATGATCTTGAAAGGGAACAAATGAAGAACATTCCGTATGCTTCTACTGTTGGAAGCCTGATGTATGCTCAGGTCTGCACAAGATCTGACATTGCATATGGAGTTGGGATGTTAGGAAGATATCAGAGTAATCCAGGTATAGACCACTGGAGAGCTGCAAAAAAAGTGATGAGGTACCTTCAAGGGACAAAAGACTACATGCTTACATACAAACAGACTGATAATTTGGAAGTGATTGGCTACTTTGATTCGGACTTTGCTGGCTGTGTTGATTCACGAAAATCAACATCTGGTTATGTTTTTATGTTTGTCGGTGGAGCTGTATCTTGGAGAAGTGCAAAACAGACCTTGATTGCTACTTCCACTATGGAGGCTGAATTCGTATCTTGTTTTGAGGCTACCTTACATGGTGTATGGATGAAGAGTTTTATTTCTGGGCTTAGAGTTGTGGATTCGATTTCTAGGCCATTGAGGATATATTGTGACAAATCAGCTGCAGTTTTTATGGCTAAGAACAACAAAAGTGGTAATCGAAGCAAGGATATCGATATTAAGTATCTAGCCATAAGGGAACGTGTTAAAGAAAAAACAGTGGTTATCGAACACGTTAGCACTGAATTGATGATTGCTGATCCTTTGACAAAAGGCATGCCACCACTAAAATTTGAGGATCATGTAGAAAGAATGGCACTTGGTTTGTTTATGTAATTTTCGTTGCAAGAACGAATGTCATTTTAATAAAACTCTACTTATGATGTTTTCTTATATTTGATTTCTTTTGTGTACACATTTATTTATTTTGAGAAACATCATTAATGTTTGGACCTAGAATAAACATAAGGTTTATTCATTAAGCTATATGGGCTAGTGTTTGAGAGACATGATGCATTGTGATACATGGAAGATAATACTCATTTTAGAGGACCTATTGCCATGATTCATGTATTTTGTTTCTTACTATGATAAATGATGGAATATATGGGCCAAGTGGGAGAATGTTAAATTCCCAAACGGTTACAACCATTTCAAAAGATGGCCCATGATCTTCCATTCCTTAATTAAATATGAAAACAGTTTCAAAACGTGAATTATTGCGTTTATGGTAACCGCCTATGTTTTAAGGAGGTGAGTAAATGGCTCTTTGATGGACAGAGCCTATAAATACAGGTCTCCGATTGGGTCTTTAAGCCTTCAAGCTCATCTTTAATCACAAATACACCATCAAATAGAGATTGAGTAAGGTTTAGAAGCACCTCAATCAGAAAATAAACACTTTCATAACATCAGATTGTGTCAAAACGGCAATAGCGGGAGGTATGTTTCGATTCAATTTTTTATTCTGCAATTTTGATCTATATGCTGTTTCGGTTTGCTACAGCATGTTTAGATCATTTAGAATTTAATTTACAGGCAGCCCATAATACACAAGCCACCACTAATGACACCGAGAGCTCTCAAAGAAGCAAACTAGCTACTTTGACCACATATGAGTATGATCGCTTTATGGCGCTCCATCAATAAAATTCGCATGGAACAAAACTACGATAGCCGATCCTACCATAATGACTCTGTTCAAGGCAATGCTATTGACAGGAATGGACGAGGGAGTGCCAGTGGGATTAGTCGGAGTCTGGGTGAATACAAAGGAGAATAGGTCGGAAACGCCGTGGTTGGAGGTGAAGTGGGAGCCGAGGACAACACCTTCATGAAGGGAGACGAAACCGTAGAAGTCACCACAGCCTTGGGAAGTGATGCAGAAAGATTTCGTCGAATTGAATTTATTGATTTACCCCTTTAAAAAATAAAAATTATGTTTTAAAATTGAATGGTCAATTTTTTTTTAGCTTGACCTTAAATAAAGAATTGAGATTTAGATTTAGTAGCTTGAAGTTGAAAAGAAACTTCAATCCCTAATCCATAAATGAGAATGAGAGAAATTAATTTTAGAGAAAAAATCTAGATTTAAAAAAGAAAAGAAAAGAAAAATGATAAATATAAATAAATAAGGATGAAAGAATTAATTTAGAGCAAATAATTTAACTGTGAGGAAGATAGTTTTATTAATAAATAAAAAGAACATTAATAGAGCTCTGGTATTTAAAATTTTTTCTTTACGCTATTTTGTTTATTATAAAACAGACCAACAGTACCCAAATAACCAGCAGTTTTGAAGTTTATTACAAGAGGTAGCATTCCCAGCATTTAATTGAGCAACTGTAAATATACTACATATATATTGTATAAAAGGACTTGAACATGTAATGTGCCTAGACAGGTGGTTGCACACGAACTTGGTCCAGCATGGTTTTGCCACTGAGCCGGCTTACTTGTTGAAGGTCCACAAAATCCCTAAACTTGATAGGGATGTAAGCTGCGGGGTGATCTTCGTCTACAAACTCCGGCCCTGGTTTTACGATTGTGTCCAGCGATGGTCCGTGTCCCATGGCTATGGATATCCTCTTCGATTTGTTGTTCACAACAGCTTGATGCAGACCACTCTTGCATTTCCCATTTGTCAGCATCTGCATGCACCCAGAATTTAGTTATTAATATATAGTATCGGTAATAAGATTGTTAAAATCTAGATTTCATTTAAAATCGTTGCAGGTGGTCTAAAATATTGAATCGTAAAATTCTAAAATTTTATCAAATGTTTTTAATATGAAAATATAATTTATTATACTATAATTTCCTTTAGAGCTTTTATTTTTTTTTCGATAAATAAGAATTTTATTAATAAGATAAAGGGGCAAAATATGCATAAAAAATATGTTACACACAAAAATCTACCTATATCAATAAAATAAATCTGCAACATAGTTCACAAAAAATTTTATGTCTAATTTTATAGTCCATTTACATAAGTATATAATTGAGATTTTTAAATTATTTGGTGTGACTTATACAGTTCATATTAAAATACTAACTTATTTTATCTTCAAATTTTTTATAGGATCTAAAATCTATATGTAATATTTTATTATAGATATTTCGGTTTCTATTCTAAATATTAAATTAATTTATAATAGCCAATTTAGTAAAGAAATACAAAGTATAGCATAGGAAATGATAATGTCGTAAAATTAAAAAATCTACAAAAAAAAAAAAAATAACAATTGAAACAATTGTAGGGATTAAAAATAAAAAATAAAAAACAGCAAAACCTATCATATTTGACAAAATTATACAAAAAAATTATTCAAAATTTTAACAACCTTATATATATGTGTGTGCGTGTACAAGTCAATTACTTACCTCAAGGTTGTCAGCAGTGTGAACCATCAAGCAGTTGGGGAGTGGGTTGACACTGATCCATTTCCCATTGTGCAAAACTTGGAGGCCACCAACATCATTCTGTATGAGGATTGTCAGTAGACCTAAATCAGAATGTGGAGGGAGACCTATTGCATTCTCAGGCTGTGGACAGGGTGGATAGAAACTTGATGCGAATATCTGCAGACCAGATTCCAAATTCATCGCCTTTTCTATATAGTTTGCTTCCAATCCTAAGTTCTCCGAGATCCCTCTAAACAATTCCCTCTCTACTTCACGGGTTTTCTCGGAATACTCCCTAGCAACCTCACTTCAAAACAAATACAGCCCAAACCAAAATAATTTAATCTCAAAATTATTAATTTAACAGAGTTGTTCATATATATATATATATATATATGTTTCTGTTACCTGAAACCTTTGGGTTTGTCGAAAAAGTGAAACTGAGGATGGACATAACACTTGAGATAGTCCCTCCATAAGAAATAGTTCTCAATCCTAATATCAACACCGGTGCCAAACTTGACTGGGTCCCACGAATCCTTTGCCACAAACCTCCGTTTCTCCTCATCGGGCATGTCGAAAAATTCAGCACAGCCATCAAGCACTGCCTTCATCAAACTCGCTGGCACCGGATGATTAACCAGCTGATGGAGGAAATGAAATGAAATTCATTTAATTATATGGCACTTGAGAAACCCGCACCTAATATAAGAGTAAATACAAAGGCTATAACGCAGTACTTTTACAGAAACATTGGTCCCGGGGGAAGATAATAGAAACAGATTTTATCATTGACAATGAAATTAGAAAAATAAATTACCAGCATGGGGCTGAGCGATGTAAGGACGAACGTAGGTTCACAACTTTATTTGCTATTAAATTTTGTTTAGGATATGTATAATTTTTACCTTAATTTTACACAATTAAC